>PVIJ01014471.1:0-40428 GCA_004024925.1 Scalopus aquaticus | reverse complement strand
TGTACTTCAGCTCTGATTCAGGGGCTGACAATTTTTATTTTCTCTTCAAAGGATTCTCTCATTAGTAACCTGCTACGTCTCATACAAACCATGCGGCCCCCAGCAAAACCATCCACAAGCAAAGGTGAGCAGAGTTGTGAGTTGACCTTTGGCTCCAGAGTGGCCTAGGTTGTGAGCATGCTTTAGCTTGCATTTGTTTCCCTCTCAGCAGCTGCTGAACACATAAATATTCTAGTAAAAATTTTCAAATTACTTAAGATAAAATTATAAGACTTAAAAAACTAAATGAATACAAATGCATCCCTCCTGCCACCATGTGCCCCTGTAATTTGTTGAGGTTTTTATAATCAATGTCATTAGAAAATTAAAGTGCACTTATGGTAATGTATGTGGGTAATATGTAGCCAAATGCCATGTTTTGTTTCCTTTTGATGCAAATCTAATTTTGAAGTTATTTTGTTAACCATTAAGAATATTAAATATAGGGAGGGGGAGGATAAGGGTTCAAAATGGGGGAGGGGGGTGGGGGGGGAAGCACAAGGGACTGTGATGATGGTTCACGGGTGAATCAGTGGTGGGTAACCCATGGCGAATACACTATGATGTAAAAGATACAAATAATAATAAATATTTTTTTTTAAAAAAGAAACAAAAAAAGAATATTAATATCTTTTTTTTTTCTTTTTTTTAATCTTTCATGCTCTTGACTGAAACAAGACCCTGTTGTTAAACCCAAAACTGAAAAAGAAAAGCTGAAGGAACTCTTTCCAGTTCTTTGCCAACCAGACAACCCCTCCGTTCGGGTACTAAAACCGTTTGAGAGCGTTGACTGTATGTGCACCTTCCCCACCCCCAGCCCTTGTCTTTGTCTTTTTCTTTTGACTTTAAGTTTGCCTTCGTTGTTACATTTTTCAAAATGGAAGTGTGCTATCACTCCCTGAACAGCCTCTGCCAGGAATTGTGTGGGAAATTTCCACTTCCCTCTGCTGCTTTTGATGTAGGTAGGGGCTGTCAGAAGTGTAGATTCTTGAGTGATTTTTCCCCCCTCTCCTAACTTTTCTGGCCCTTGTAGACCATGCTGGATGAGGATGATGTGAAAGTTGCCGTGGATGTCCTGAAAGAACTGGAGGCCTTAATGCCCAGTGCAGCAGGCCAGGAGAAGCAAAGAGACACTGACCACCGGTTTGTCCTATTTGTGTGGATTTCTTTGGGTTTGTTCTGTGTGTCCTGCCCTTTGGAATTTTAGGATACTGTAATTGTTGAATTTTGTGGACTAACCAAGCAAGTTCATAGCATCTCTACTGGCTATGCATCCTATACTTGAATCTGTTTTCACTGCTTCCTGTCAGGAGTATTTATGCTGCAAATCATAAGATGTACAGAAGGTAGTAAGCTGGATCAGGGAGGCTGAACATGTTTATGGACTCATCCTTTATTGGCCTGCAGGAATGTCACGGTCACTGAAATGCTAATTCAGTGCAGCCCTTAGCGGACACCTGCCACTTGCATGGCTCTGTGCTCGGTGCTTGGGGATGCAAAGAAGAAAGTGGCCTGGTTTCTTTTTCAAACAGGTGTTTGTTGATTTGTTAGAGACAGGACAAAGAAGAAGAAGCGGAGCCGGAGCCGAGATCGAGACCGAGTCAGGGACAGAGACAGAGACAGAGACAGAGACAGAGACAAAGACAGAGACCGCAACAGAGACCACAAGCGGAAACACCGGTCCCGCTCTCGATCACGTTCCAGGACCCGGGAGAGGAATAAAGGGAAGTCTAGATACCGGTCCAGGAGTAGAAGTCAGAGTCCCCTCAAAGACAGGAAGGACCGAGAGAAATACGGGGAGAGGAATCTGGACAGATGGCGGGATAAGCATGTGGACCGCCCTCCTCCCGAAGAACCCGCCATCGGGGACATTTATAATGGCAAAGTTACCAGCATCATGCAGTTTGGATGCTTTGTGCAGCTGGAGGGACTGAGGTAGGGACTGGTGCGCCTCTTTCACACCAGTCATGTGCAGTTTCTTTTATTACTTGGGGTTTTCACATGGTTATGGTTAATGTGACACTCTAGTCAAATCATCCTCACCAACTTGTTAGAATTTGACTTTTTACATTTCTCCCTTCCTCTGCCCTTTTGCTGATTCGGACAGATAAAAATTTATCTGGCCCTCTGTTTTTCCCACAATTTTTCTTTTCTCTGGGAGGATAGTAAAACTGTTGTATTAATTGATCACTTTCGTGATGCTTTCCTATTAGTTGAAGACTGTTTATTTTTGTTTAGGTCCAGTGAGGGTGAAAATTGGTTGGGGAAAAGGTATTTTTTAGGAATGTTCCAGATGTGTTCGACTCTCCCTCAGGAAGCGGTGGGAAGGCCTGGTGCACATCTCTGAGCTCCGGCGAGAAGGCCGTGTGGCCAATGTGGCTGATGTGGTGAGCAAAGGCCAGAGGGTCAAGGTCAAGGTGCTGTCCTTCACTGGAACCAAGACCAGTTTGAGCATGAAGGTGGGTGAGATATCTAGCCAGCTTTCACATTCGATAGCCAAGGAGACATAAGAGGATAGTGAGTGAGTTAGCACCCTTGTTATTGTGCCTTAGGATGTTGATCAAGAGACCGGAGAAGATCTAAACCCAAATCGACGACGTAATCTTGTCGGGGAGACCAATGAGGAGACCTCAATGCGGAATCCAGACAGACCCACTCACCTCTCCCTTGTCAGTGCCCCTGAAGTAGAGGATGACTCCCTGGAGCGCAAGCGCCTTACCCGCATCTCTGACCCAGAGAAGTGGGAGATCAAACAGGTTGGAGCCATTCACATTGGGTTTTTTTTTTTTTTTTTAAGATTTGTTTGTTTATGCATACAAGAGCTGGGGTGTAGGCCAGAGGTGTGGGGGGTGAGAGGATTCACCAGAAACACAGCAGGGAACAGAACAGGCGGATGTGTTGAAATACACTGCTGAGGGGAGCAGCGGGTGAGACCGGAGAGGTCTGCTGTGCTATGAGGGAATCCCCCTGGCCGGGGATCGAACTCATGCTGCAGTGGCTCCGGACAGCTTCATAGACTGAGACTTAACCCCTGCACCACCAGGGAGGCCCTTACTTTGTTTTTTTGTCATAGAAATGTTATATGCTGGAGTTCCAAAGTTGGAGATGTGAGGCCAGTTAATCCCAGGACATAGAATCTCTTTAACAATTGACTCCTGCCCAAAACCTCAATTATGTATTCCCTCCTGTAATACTCCCTGTGCCATTGTGTGCTTCTGTCCCCTCACTTATCACTATTTCCCTTCCTCCTAACTGCTTTCAGTCATGTCTTCTGGATTGACAGAGCCATTCACTTTTACGGCCACATGGTCATTTAGCACAGAGCGTGGTGGTTAGGTGTGCAGGCCCGGAGCATGATCACGGGGCTGACTTCTGGCCACCTTTAGCTATGTGATCCTGAGTCAAGTAACTTCACCCCTTTGTGCCTCGGTGCCTCATCTGTAAAGCAGGGCCAGTGGTAGCAACGTGGGGCTTAAATGAGTTAGTAGAAATGAAGCTCTTAGGCCAGGGCCCGCATGTGGTAAGTGCTTTAAAAGTGCTCTGTTTTCATCGCTCATTAGTACATCAGGACTGTGGGGGTGCTGGGCCCCTATAGATTCAGGGCTGCAAAAATGATAGTTTACACCCTAAGGAACTTGAAGTGGATTGGAGGAGACAGGTTGAAACGGATAATTGTGAGGGTTTGCATATTATGTAACGAGTGTGTGGAGTGCTGTGGAAACAAGGGAAGGAGCAAATGACTTCCTGGGAATGAGAGCCCGGAGCCCATGCTTTTGGGCACCACGTTGTCACCCCAGGATGGGCTATGTAATGTTTGAGGTCCTGCAATCCTGGGTCAAGATTAGGAAAAACCCTTGGTTTCTTACATGAAACCTCTGTATTAACTGCCCTGCAAAAGCAGAGTTTTGATCCTAGCAGGTTTCACATGTTGTCTTCTGTCCTTTGGTCAGATGATTGCTGCCAATGTTCTTTCCAAAGAAGAGTTCCCAGACTTTGATGAAGAGACTGGCATCCTCCCTAAAGTGGATGATGAAGAAGGTAGGTAGCCCCTTGGATGGAACAGGATAATGCATTGGGGGGATAACTAGCAAGTTGAACCCCTGGACCAGATGGTTTATTTGTAGTTTAACCCAGTGCTTATGAATCATTTATTCCTTGAGTCTCACCACTCACCTCTCAAAAAACAAGGGTCCCTCCATGATGGAAGCAAAAAATATACTTTTCTGGTAAAGGTTTACATATTGTCATTATTGTTGCCTATAATAAATTTTGAGATTGGGGCCTCCCTGGTGGCGCAGTGGTTAAGCACTGTGCTGTGGAGCTGTTGGCAGCAGCGATGCAAGTTCGACGCCCAGCCTGGGAGAATCCCACATGGTGCGGCAGACCTCCCCTGCCTTACCCGCTGCTCCCCTCAGCAGTGTATTTCTGATCTGCCTGTTCTGCTACCCACTCTGTCTCTGGTGAACCCTCTCACCGCCCCACGCCTCTGGCCTGTACCCCAGCTTGTATGTATAAATAAATAAGTCTTTAAAAAAAAAAATAAATTTTGAGATTATAAAAAGTTATAATTGTATTTTGGGGAGTACATTTGATCTCATATTCTTTGTAATTGTTCTCAAAATCCTGGGTCCACCTAGATTATCTTTGATTGCCCTGAAAACAACTTTTAACTCAGCCCAATAACAGTTTCTTAAAATTATGAAATAAATTCTGTAATAGAGCCATACCTAATTGATAGAACAAAATAAAGGCAGAGCTGCACATCTACTCTCCCCGCCCCCAGCTTAAGTAGAACCTTACAAACACCTTTGAAGCTACTTCATGGCCCTGCGATTAAATCTTCCTTTCTCTTTTTGGTAACCACTATGCAAAATTTTGTGTTGATCTTTCTTTGTTTTCTTTGGTGTTTTGCTATCAATAAACCTATAGTCTTAAATCTATAGTCTTTTTTTTGGTTGTTGTTTGTCATCATTCCTTTGATAGTTATCTATATTGTCTTATAGTTGTATTTTCTTTGTTTTCACTGCTGTTGTGTTTCTATATGTAAATTCAGCATAGTTTATCCATTTTCCTTTTTTTTTTTTTCAGGTGTATAAGAACTAGGGTGTAGGCCAGAGGTGGAGGGGGTGAGAGGATCCACCAGAGACAGAGTGGGGAGCAGAATAGGCAGATCTGTTGAAAAACACTGAATACTGAAATAAGGAGAACAGTGGGCCAGACAGGAGAGGTCTGCTGTGTCGTAGGTGGGTCAGCTCCCTGGCTGGGGATCACACTCAGGCTGTAGTGGTGATAGTGCTGAGACTTAACCCCTAGGCTACCAGGGAGGCCCTTGTCCATTTTACTTTTGATGGGCATAAGAGTTTTTTCTTTTTATGAATAATATAATTATGAAATTCCTGTATTTGCCTTTTAATGTACATATACAAGACCTTATCTTTTTCTTAAATACATAGAATTACTGGGTAGTGACAAATATGTATGGTCAAGTTTCCAGGTAGTCCAAATTGTTTTCTGAGGCTTTTGTACCAATTTATACTTCTGTGTGAGTTCTCATTACTCCACATCCTTGCCCACATTTGGTATCGTCCAACTTAATTTTTTTTCCTACTCTCTTGTGGGTTAAGACTTAATTCTGTAGTGAAGTTGGAGGGTAATTCCTTAGTATCATTTTTCCACAGACTTAACTTGTTTTGAAAGTAGCTCTAATCAGTTCTTGGGCTGGAGCACAAATGCCCTAGAAGTGGCTGGGTGTGGCGCAAATAGTTGGCTGTGTTGGAGTTTCCTGTGTTGCTGTCCTTTTGACCTTGGGAGCTATCTTTGACAGAGATTGCTGGTGCCCATGAAAATGACTAGTTTTGGTGAAAATGATAGGTTATTTTTCTCTTGTTTTTGTTTGGCTAATTCTATTTTTTGGGGACTTCTAGATGAGGACCTTGAGATCGAACTGGTTGAGGAAGAACCTCCATTCCTGAGGGGACACACGAAGCAAAGCATGGACATGAGCCCAATTAAAATCGTTAAGGTGAGAAATGTTGGGACTTCAACCTAAAACCTAGAAGCTCACTTCAACATGAACTTGTAAGAGTAACAATTTTTCAGAGCAGGTTATTAGGCCTGTGTAAGTAGAACTCTGGTCACAGGAGACAGTACTGACCGTTGGTAAAGGTCTAGAATATTTTTGTTTTAAAGGAATATTAACTTTACTTTGTTGCTTTCGCCATTTTAACTTATGAGCTCTCTTTTTAGTGTGTTTTGGGAGGAAGTAGAGATAAAAATCACTGCCTTTCCCAGGGCTTATGGCTTGAATCATTACCTTGCAGGTTCACAAGCAGTTTTAAGGGTTCATTTGACCAATTGGGGCTGGTCCTCAGTAGAAAGCACTAGCTATAAAGTAATGAGAATTCAAGCAAGAATTCATGGAATAGCTACAATAAAATTTTTGGAATGGAAAAAGGATATCTTAAAAGTCTGCAGTGCAGTGTCCCCGCCACCCCACCCCCCCCAGCAGTCATCTGCCCTTGTGCCCTCCTGCAGTTACTCCCATGGGGTTTTCTCTCATGTGCCTGACATTTTGGTGACAGGGCTTTATCAGCCCCTAAGGAGGCTTGTCCATCTGTACTTGGATTTGGCAGTAGTTATTCTTTAGGAGGAGCTGATACCTGTCTTGCCAAGGCATCTACAGTGGTCTCTTGTTTAGTTCTTGGGACCATAAGAAGAATTCTTACCTTTTTTGTGCCCTTCATACAATTAAAGATAGCAGCATGCTGTCTCTCCTGCAGTGATTTTTCACTGTCGTCATTTTCTGCAGCATTCTACAGTTTATCAATTTTTTTCATGTGATCTGGTAGATTGTATTGAACATTTTTTCTTCTTAGATTCAAGTGGCTTAACAGCTTACATTTTATTTCCTGCACATGTAATGCGTGCTGAAATCCAGTTCTAATGTTACTTTTTCTTTTGCTGCATAGAACCCGGATGGGTCCTTGTCCCAAGCGGCGATGATGCAGAGTGCATTGGCCAAAGAAAGGCGGGAACTCAAACAGGCCCAGCGGGAAGCTGAGATGGATTCTATTCCCATGGGCCTCAACAAACACTGGGTTGATCCTCTGCCTGATGGTAGGCCCCTTTGGGATGTGGTGGTGGCGGTGGTGTGTGTGTACTTTAAAAAGAAATCCAAACCTTTAAGCACATAGGACGGTGGTACGGCCAGCACATACTGAAAATTTAGCTCTGGCTTCGTGATTTGGTTTTCCCCTCCCACTTAAGTATGTTTTGTTTGTTTTGTTTTAAAATCAGATGTTTAAAACCAAAAATGTTTTGGTAACTTTGGTTAAATTGGCTGAATTTTCCTTCTGAATAACTCAGAATTTTTTTTATGAAACTTCCTTTTTCATGTAATCCTTTGTATAGTAAATAATTGGCTGTTGGATATAATCATAACAGATTACTTAATAATTTGTTAGGCATCTGGGGATACAGTTATGAATAAAACAAAATCCCTGCCTTTATGAGGCTTACAATTTAGTAGAGAAGATGGATGTTAATTAAATAATTACCAAATAACTAATTAATTAAATTGTGACTGGTACTCTGAAGAAGTGCAGGTATGTAGTTGGCAGTGGTGGGTCACTTTCCTGGGAAAGTTGGGACCTGAAGGATAAATAGAAATTCATCTCTCACAGGGGGATGAGACGGGGCCTGGGGACTGTGTTCCTCGCTGAGGACTGGTCTGTGCTGGGATTGTGAGGTGGGAAAGCAGAGCTGAAAGGAGGTCTGTGCAGCTGGCAAACAGAGCAGGCAGCAAGGTGGTGGGCGATGAGGTGTGTCAGGCCAGGACTTTGTTGGTGGCATTAGGAGTTGTGTTTAATTCTAAGCACATTAGGAAATGTTAAGTTTTAAGTGGGGGAGGTTTGCATTTCCAAAGGATTACTTAGGGTCCCTCAGAATGGATTAGAGGGGGCAAGAGTAGACACCTGAGATGAATCAGGAGGCTTTTGTAGTAGTCCAGAGAAGGGGATGTGTGGCTTGAGCGTGGTGGAAGCGGGTAGGGGGATGTACCGGAGAAATGCAATTTGTTCATTGTGGGGAGAGGGCAGTGAGGTAGCTTGAGTTTCCTGTTTTCCTTCCTTCGCAGCGGAAGGCCGGCAGATTGCTGCCAACATGAGGGGTATTGGGATGATGCCCAATGACATTCCTGAGTGGAAGAAGCATGCTTTTGGGGGCAACAAAGCTTCTTATGGGAAAAAGACCCAGATGTCAATCATTGAGCAGAGAGAGAGCCTGCCCATCTACAAACTCAAGGAGCAGCTGGTCCAGGTGAGAAGCCCCTTTATGATATACTGGTGGGAGAATGGGGAGAGGGATGACAGTTTAAAATTGAAATTAGCTGGAGAAATATGTACATATTTGAAGTGGCTTTTCCAGAGGGGATAGAAACAAGCAAAATATTTCCAGGTACTTAAAATATATGTATTAGTCTATACATTTTTTTCCCATGTAGGTAAGTAAATCTGTTTGAACTGGGGGACCCTAGAGCAGTTCAAGGTGGAGTATTGTGCCACGTGAATCAACAACTCTGATCAGTAAGAGAAATGGGGCAGTTTGGCGAGCAGTGCCGTGTTGGCAAGGACTTCACTTTGGATACTCATTTCCGTGTTCTCAAAATCTGATTTTAAGATCACCAAACCTTCCTGGGGCAGCTGAGTTTACTAATTTCCAGCAAGTACATATAAAGCAAGTGCAAATATATGTCCACACACACCATGTTTGATATGTACTGCATTTGTTCTAGATGGTGACAGATTATGCACATTCTTGCTCCTAGATGGTGGCAGATTATACACATTCTTGCTTTTTGTTCTTGTTCTGCATCTTGCTTTTTCCCCTTGAAGATACAGTTCAGAGTTTGTTCCTTATTTTTTGTTGGCTGTGCTCTGGCTTACTGAATTGGTTCTGTATTAACGCACACACAGGTGGATAGTAACCCTGTGCTGATCACAGCAGTGTATATGTGAGGTGACTTGGGGGAGAAGGTAGGGAGTTTAGGGGGTGGCAGTAGAAAAGAACGCTTTTTCTGTACTTTAAAAAATTTACTGTTGAATTCTTCAACCATGTGTATGTAATACTTGAAAATACTTATATATGGTATCGGGAACATTTGGGGGGACATCTGCGATATCTGATGGCTTAAGCTTTTAGCATCATCTTTATTTTTATAAACGTAAGAAAACAGTAAATTAAGACAAGTAAATTTGTGTTTGTTAGGAAAAGACAGCCCATACGTTGAAAGTTTTAAATCCGTCATATCTAGGGCAATTAAGATGAGAAAGAGCATCGCACATAGAAAATCACCACTAACATTTTTTTCTATACATGACTCAAAATAAATGAAACCCTGGTCATAATCCCGCCACATGTATTCTGTTGTATCCTCCTCTTCTCCGAAGCGTGAATTACTTTACCACAGAGAAACGTATGGCAAATTCTAATGACTGTGTATACATTTTCTTGCTCCAGGCTGTCCATGACAACCAGATCCTGATTGTTATTGGAGAGACAGGATCCGGAAAGACGACACAGATCACCCAGTACCTGGCGGAGGCAGGCTATACTTCCAGGGGCAAAATTGGGTGTACCCAGCCCAGGAGAGTGGCAGCCATGTCAGTGGCCAAAAGAGTGTCAGAAGAGTTTGGTTGTTGCTTAGGCCAAGAGGTGAGTGGTAGTGAAGAAATGCCAGAAGAAAAATGTAAAGGCCCAGATCTCCAGCTCAGATTTTTCCTGAAACAGTGGGGAGTTCTTTTTTTGTCACTATTGATCTTGTCAAGGTCAAGTCCAAGGTATCTTTTACTATGAGGAAATCACTGTTTATCTTGGTCAAAGATGTGTATACATGTATAAGAACGTTCTTATCTATTGAGTTTATGGATAATGGTCTCACTGAGTTGAAATCTTGCCTAGTGATTGCAAAAAGGAGAGATTCATGTCCAAGGTTTTCAGCGTCTGTTCTGCTTTAGGTGGGCTACACCATTCGATTTGAGGACTGCACCAGCCCCGAAACAGTCATCAAGTACATGACAGACGGGATGTTGCTCCGAGAGTGCCTCATTGACCCCGACCTCACTCAGTACGCCATCATCATGTTGGATGAGGCGCATGAGAGGACGATTCACACTGATGTGCTTTTTGGATTGTTGAAAAAGGTAACCACGTCCTCTTTGGTGGGCCTCTTCTGCCTGTTGGGAACTGAGTTCTGGTGTTGGATTTGTGCACTTGTACCTTTAGGATAGTTCTTTTTGGTGAACCACATCGCATTTCCCTTTAGACAGTTCAGAAACGACAGGACATGAAGCTGATTGTCACCTCGGCCACCTTGGATGCAGTGAAGTTTTCTCAATACTTCTATGAAGCTCCCATCTTCACCATCCCAGGCCGAACATATCCAGTGGAAATATTGTACACAAAGGAACCTGAGACAGATTATTTGGATGCCAGCTTGATCACTGTCATGCAGATCCATTTAACAGAACCACCAGGTAGGGACAAAGTACATCTTTTCCTCTGAGGCCAGTGGCCTGAAGTGGGTATCTTTTTTGCTTATCTTTTTAAAAATACCTTTTGAATATTGGTCTCTGTAAGTCTCAGGCTTGCATGTTGCAAATAATAGTGTGCAGAGCTTAAATGCACCTATTTGAGCATAGGCACAAAATTTTAAAAATTAAAAGAAAAAACATGGAGAGCTAAAAATCTTGATTTATTAGCGGTCAGACTGAGTCTGTTTTCTATCATTTGGACCTCCACTACGGTCAGGATGGCCTTTGTATGGAACTCACGGGGTCAGAAGGTAAGTTAATGTCCTCGTTCTCTTCACAGGTGATATTCTCGTCTTCCTGACTGGTCAGGAAGAGATCGACACTGCTTGTGAGATTCTCTATGAAAGAATGAAGTCCCTGGGACCTGATGTGCCGGAGCTGATCATCCTGCCAGTGTACTCTGCTCTTCCCAGTGAGATGCAGACAAGGATCTTTGACCCAGCGCCACCTGGCAGCAGAAAGGTACCTCTGGACAGAAATGAAACCCTGTGTGCGCTGAAGCCATGTGTAGTATACAGCTGGCCCCACTGCGGATTACTTAGGAGTGTGCCAGTCTTACTACGTTTTAGAGACTAGTCCAGCCAGCCGTTAAGGAATACA
Organism: Scalopus aquaticus; assembly: GCA_004024925.1. Classification (NCBI taxonomy): domain Eukaryota; kingdom Metazoa; phylum Chordata; class Mammalia; order Eulipotyphla; family Talpidae; genus Scalopus; species Scalopus aquaticus. Next base: position 29,200 of record PVIJ01014471.1, on the reverse strand, counting down.
GGTCCTGTAGGTGATCGCCGCCCTTTTCTTCATTCAACAAATACTGTTTCAGCATCTACTAGGCTTTGGGGTACACATAGGACTGCAGTCTGCGGTCAGGCCTCCACCTGCTGTGGGACATTCACCTAGTAGACAGGCCTTAACATACAGTGTGAAAGCGATTCTGGTGCCCTGGATACCCCGGGGAGGAGCCCCCGACCATATCCTTAGAGGAAGTCAGCATCTGAGCTAGTCGTCAGGAACACATGCACGCTCGTCCAGGTAAGAAGAGCAGGATGCACATTCTGAGCAGAAAGAACAGCCTGTGACAGCCTGGAGCTGAGCGAGTGTGGCCATTTCAGGCAGCCGGAAGGGATTGTGTGAGTATGTGTGTGAAACAATGAGAAAGGAGACAAGTTCTTTTTTAATTAGCAGCTTCATTGGGATGTAGTGCACATACACAGTTCACTCCTTGAAAGCAGACAACTATGGTTTTTAGTGTAGTCACAGAATTGTGAACTATTTTGGTAATTAATCTGTTAAACATTACACTTAACTTTAGAATATTTCATCATCCCCCAACAAGCCTTCTAGCCTTTAGCAGCCATCGTCCTTTATTCACCCTTCTCTTCAGACCCTGGGAACCACCAATCTACCTTTTAATCTATGGTTTTGCCCTTTCTGGACATTTCATACCAATAACCTAATATGTGATCCTTGGTGATTAACTTATTTCACTTAGCGATACCCAAGATTCATCCATGTTGTAGCATTTGTAATACTTCAATTCTTTTTGTTGCCAAGTAACATTCTATTATAGAATAGTCTGATCTGAAATGTGCATATGCCACATTCTGTTTATCCAGTCATCAATTGATGGACATTTGAGATGTATCCGCATTGTAGTTATTATGAATACTGCTGCTATAAACATTTATTTATTGGTTTTTGTGTGAACGTGTTTTTTTCCTCCTGAGTATATGGTTAGGACTGGAAAGCAGATGGATTTGAGTAACATTGAAGATTTGAATGAGAAAGACTTAGTGGGAGCCTGGAGGTGGAGGGAAAGAGGCTGGAAGAAAGTCAGGGAGGACCCCAGGTTTCTGGCAGAGGCAGCTGGATGGAAGATGGTGCTGAGGAGGGAAACATGGGAGAGCAGCGGGTTTTGGGGGAAAGGGAGTGACTCCTCTGTTTCGTTCCTGATGGCTGGTCTTTCTAAGCAGGGTTTCTGGGGCTCTGTGACAGGTCGGAGCCTTTTCAGGGCCAGTGAGATGCAGGTTGCTCTGGTGCCTCCTAGCAATGATTTTTCCAAGCAATCATGTTTTATTAGCTGAACCTCTGGGTGCAAGAACAGTGGCAGTGCCAAGCTGAGACCAATAATCTTCTAGATCACATATACTGCTGCACACACACAAATTGTGAAATGCCTCTGCCGGCTCATGGTTCATTTTATGATCAGAAAAAAAACTCTCCTTCTTGTTCCACATACGTAAACAGCCCATTTTGTAGTCCAGATGTCCCCATGGGAGAAGAAAAATCTCATTTTGCATTGGCACATGTGATACCAGGAAATCTCTTCTTTCCCAGGGTGCTGGAAAATTAAAATTGTAGTAATCAACATTGGATCTAGAAAATGAGCTATGTAGCCATTAGCTCCAAATGAAATTGGCTTTAATTGGCCTCAGCTCTTCCTTATTCCACTGCTTGGGGTGCCACGTCCTCCCCAACCTAACCCTTAAGATAAAGGCCCCTTCCTCTCCTCTCCTTTTGCACCCAAACTGAGATGAAGTGCTTTCTAATTGTCTAGGGAGGAAGATAACTGTACACTCCTTTGGGGAGACGACAGCGTTCAGGAGTCCCATCTCACATCTCGGGACTGAGCTCAGGCAATTCAATCCAGCTGTGTCCCTCTCGCCTGCAGGTCGTGATTGCCACCAACATCGCAGAGACATCGCTGACCATTGATGGCATCTACTATGTGGTGGACCCTGGGTTTGTGAAGCAGAAAGTGTACAATTCCAAGACGGGAATTGACCAGCTCGTGGTGACTCCTATTTCTCAGGTATGGTGGCTTTTATCAACAGCTTTCCTGAAAATTCTGGGATTCTGAAATTTTTCGCTTTTGTATTTGAACTTTGTTATTTTCAAAGATGAACTTTTAAGATACTGGATGCTTTCATAAGCTAAGAGAGATACTGAGTTTGTTTTTAATCTTTAGAGTAGTGTCTCACATTAAAAAGCCCCTAAAACCTGAGCTTATAAGTTTGAATTTCAGCTCTCTGGATGATCTGATAAGGCGTATGTCTTTAAAAGTACTGTATGGAGCCACGGCTGTCTAGGGATAATTTATAGGATGACTGTGTGTTTCTTTGGTAATTATGGAATAATTTCGTGCCTTAATTATATTAGAAATTGAATGATCTGATCATCCTTTTTGGAGGCAGCTTGGCCACAATTATAACCAAAATCTAAAAGTTCATAGCTTTAACCTAATAGTTCTGCTTCTCAGAATATATCTGAAAGTTAGAAGTGATAGAATATGTTTCTAAAGGTACTAGAAAAGAATGTTCACTAAAGCATTGTTCATATTAGAGGAAACCTGGAAAAACTCTAAATGAGCTCCAGAGGGGAAGTAGTTTAATAAAATATGGTAAATCCATGCTGTCGAATGCAGCATCGCATGAACATGGTGGTGTGTATCTATATTTAATGATAGAAGCTTGTAACCCTGATGTATTATTTGAAAAACACCAGCATGATTAGTATAATCCAATTTTTGTTTAAAAATGGATGGTGTGCACTTGTGCAGTGTGTGTGAACAGGTGTGCGTGAGTCTGAGAGCATGCAGCCGGAATGTTAGCCACATTTCTTTCTTTCTTTTTTTTTTTTTTAAGATTTATTTATTTATACATACAAGCTGGGGTACAGGCCAGAGGCGTGGGGCGGCGAGAGGGTTCACCAGAGACAGAGTGGGGAGCAGAACAGGCAGATCAGAAATACACTGCTGAGGGGAGCAGCGGGCAAGGCAGGAGAGGTCTGCCGCACCATGTGGGATTCTCCCCGGTTGGGCGTCAAACTCCCATCGCGCGCACTGCCGACAGCTCCACAGCGCAGCGCTCAACCTCTGTGCCACCAGGGAGACCCTGCCACGTTTATTTCTGACAGGTACTTCTGGTTACTGTGCTAATGAGTGAAATGCATTTTTTTACACTTTTATCTATTGTTTAGTATTTCATAATATAAATTATGTAACAGTGCTTAGTATTTTATATAATAGTATTTCATAATCTTTAAAAACCATAAGGCTACTTGCACTTAGAAATTGAAGTGATTGGGCCTCCCTGGTGGCGCAAGGGGTTAAGTCTCAGCACTATGAAGTTGTGGGCAGCCACTACAGCATGAGTTCGATCCCCAGCCAGGTAGCTTCCCACATGGCACAGGAGACCTCTCCTGCCTTGCCTGCTACTCCCCTCAGCAGTGTATCTCGTCAGTCCACCTGTTCTACTCCCCACTCTGTCTCTGGTGCTCAACCCCCCACACCTCTGGCCTATACCCCATCTCTTGTATGCATAAATAAATAAATCTGTAAAAGAAAAAGAAAGAAATTGAAGTAATTGCTGACACTGGTAGGGAACTTACTAAGTGCCTGGCACTGTCTTAGGTGCTTTCACACATTACATTGTAGTAGGTGTTACCATTTCACAGATGAAGAGACTGAAGCACAGAGGCTTAAGTGACTGGCCAAAGGTCACACAGCTGGGCGAGCAAGGATTTGAACCAGTGTGTGTGCTCTGTACCACTTCTCCTTAGAGTGGTGTATGTAACCCACAGTGATTGAGAAATTAGTTACACTTTCCCTTCTGACTGGGAGGGCACATCTGTAAAGTCTGTCCTGGCGCGTGCTTGCTGCGTGGCTTTGTGTAGCTTGTGTGGTTAGTGTCCTGTCCTCCATTTTTTGATATGGAACTGGCAGAGCAATTTATAAATCCTGACACTGTTTGTCAGACAGTTTTGTCAGAAAATAGGCTTTTTCGGATTGCTCTTCACCGTTCCCTAGTAACCTGTGGCTAAACGATAATATGTATATTTATATATAATTAATTTCTCTCTATATATATATGTGTGTATACACACACATATATACACATAGGTACACACACACACACACTTAATTTCAAAAGTTAGCACCCTGGGCCTCCCTGGTGGCGCAGCGGTTAAGCGCTGCGCTGTGGAGCTGTCAGCAACGGGATGCGAGTTCGCAGCCCAGCCAGGGAGAATCCCACATGGTGCGGCAGACCTCTCCTGCCTCGCCCGCTGCTCCCTCAGCAGTGTATTTCTGATCTGCCTGTTCTGCTCCCCACTCTGTCTCTGGTGAAGCCTCTCACCGCTCCACACCTCTGGCCTGTACCCCAGCTGTATGTATAAATAAATAAATCTTTAAAAAAAAAAAAAGCATAACTTTAAAAAAAAAAAAAGTTAGCACCCTTATCTCCTAAGTGTAGAAGTAATACTGTATTAGTTTTCGGGAAATAGGAAGAAAAAAAATTTATTCATAATCCTACTAACACTTATGTCATCATTTGATGTTTTTCTTGCCCAACTTTCTTCATAAGTGTTTGCAATTGTGGTAGTCTAGTTAGTTTGCAGTTTTGTATATTTCTTGCTTAATTATTAAATTTTCCTGATTATTAAGATAATACATGTTAAATATTGAATATTTGATAAAATAGAATTCATCTGCAAGCCTTCCATCATTAGCTACAATCAACATGTAAGGAGGGTATTTCCCCCAAGTTTTTTCCTTCTATTAGGAAATTTTTTTAAATTAGAATTGTCTTGTTCTGTAACTTACTACTTTTTCACTTGAGAACATTTCCTTTTGTCATTGAATAGCTCAAACCTGAGTTTTAAGACGGCTGAGACGCCCTCATCAGTATGATTAACATTTTATTTAGTAGGGGTGGTGTTTTGTTATCTTATTTTGTGTTTTCTCATTTATGTTGTGCTATGCTATTTCGAAGGTATATTTCTGTGACCTTTACAAAATTTCTTCCCTTCCCCTTGCTGACATTTGCCTTGCTTGAACAAACAGCTGAAATGTTGAGTAGATGAGAGGGGATGAGGTCCATTTGGTAGTCTTGGAAATGGTCCTGAAGAACGTAAAGTAAATCATATTTCTTATTTTGTCAGGTGCTCATTGCCCTCCTTTTAACAGATTTCCTGGGTGAAGCTTTTAAGCTATGTTTAAAAGATATTTAATTGATTGTTACGTACCTTCCCTTCTAGGCTCAGGCAAAGCAACGAGCTGGCCGAGCTGGGCGAACAGGCCCAGGGAAGTGCTACAGGCTGTACACGGAGCGTGCCTACCGAGACGAGATGCTGACCACCAACGTGCCAGAGATCCAGAGAACCAACTTAGCAAGCACAGTGCTCTCGCTGAAGGTAGGCATCGCTGGCTTGTTAGAATGGATTGGTGGAAGGTTCCAATCTTATGGCCTTAGTCAGTGAATCTCAGTTTTATGGACCTTGTTAAATAAGTTAGTGACCTCACGCAAGCATTCCCTTAGAGTGAAATGTAAGTGGCTGTGATAACAGCCTCTCTGCGGCGGGTTTGGGACTGACTTGGCATGTCTGCCGTGAACACACATTTTTTTCCTTAACTGTAAGAGCCAGCAGGATATTTGGTTGTAAGAGATTTTAGTTAGGAGCAGTTTTTAAAAGGAAATTAGAGAGATCTAATTGGTGCCAAACTGGGGACAAACTCACTTCCCTTAACCCCTTTAGCTTTCAGGTCCAATTCTCTTCTTTTACAACGGAAGCAAAACTCCCAATCCAAAAACTTTGCAAGGGAACTGTCAGTACAGGTTTCAGACTGGCCCTGCGGGGGCTTGGTTTTTCTTCTGAATCACTGCTTTTCAGTCCCCAGTGAGGGCCTTCATTCTCTTTTGGCAAGGGCAACTGCATGAGTAATTTCCCGGATGATGGCATCCTCCCTCCTGCCCCAACACTGATGCTACCCTGGAGCCCTGGCACTTTACTGGTGCTCTGTTGTCATTTATTATTTAGTCTTGTAGGAGAGGCTAAATCAGAGCTTCAGGAAAAAAAAATCTGCTCCAGTCTCTCCAGGGTAAGCAGAGAGAGAGACATCTGTGGGTCAAACTTACACTCCAAGCCATGTGTCTTTGGCAAATTTATCTCCTTGACCCTCTGCTCTGTATCCTCCCTACAAGGAGGAGGGGTGTGGTACAATAACAATAGTGTGAAGATAAATGAGAAAATGCAGATAAAGGCACTTGGCGCAGTGCTTACTGGCTGCTAACCTAATTCCTTGCACTGTTATTTATACAGTGGGCTGTGTGACACCTGCTGTGTTTATGGTCACAATCACTTCACGGGGAAGACACAAGCTTAGGGCCTCCCACACACCCATCACACACACTGAAATAGTCATCATTCAGTCATTTCTTTTACTCATCCAGCTAGCTCTCAGTGTATTGAATACCCACTCTGCCAGGCACGTAGATTGCACTGGGTTGTCATGGTGCCATGTCTGTGTCGCTCACCATTGTGACCTCTGAGAGCACGACCACATCTTAGTCACCTTCATGTCCCTACCAAGTGTCACCATCAGGGTACCAGGCACTTCCTAGATGCACAATAGAAATGATTTATGCAGGAAACAGTTAAGCTAGTTTTTTTGAATTACAGTAAGAGACATAACACATTACCATTGTAACCTCTTAAATGTAGGATTCTGTGGCACAAAGTACCTTTGTAATGAATTTTTTCATCATCCCACTGTTTACCAGTGGAATCATACGCTATTTGTCCTTTTGTATCTCACTTATTTTACTTAATATAATGTTTTCATGATTTATCCATATTGTAGCAGGTATTAGAATTTTATCATTTCTTAAGGGTGGATCATATTTATTATATGCATGTACCATGCATGTTTTGTTTGTCCATCTGTTTGGTTTTTTTTTTAAACATTCATTTTTTATTTATACATACAAGCTGGGGTACAGGCCAGAGGCATGGGGCGGCGAGAGGGTTCACCAGAGACAGAGCGGGTAGCAGAACAGGCAGATCAGAAATACACTGCTGACGGGAGCAGCGGGCGAGGCAGGAGAGGTCTGCCACGCCATGTGGGATTCTCCCCGGCCGGGCGTCGAACTTGCGTCGCCGCTGCCGACAGCTCCACAGCGCAGCGCTCAACCGCTGCGCCAACGGGGAGGCCCTTGTTTGTCCATCTGTTGATGGGCATGTGCGTGGTTTCCTCCTGTCGGCTATTGTGAATTGTGCTGCTGTAAATGTTAGTACATAAGTTTCTGAGTCCCTGCTTTCTGTTCTTTTGGATGTATAGCTGGAAATGAAGTTGCTGGATCAAATTTAATTCTGTGTTTAACTTACTGAGGAATCATCAGTTTATTTTTCACAGTGATCACACCATTTTACATTCCCACCAGCAGTATATGGGGATTCTTGTTGATCTTGCCAGTTCTTGTTATTTTCTGTTTTTAGCCATCCCAGTGAGTCTGATGTGGCCTCTCATGATTTTGATTTGCATTTCCCTAGTTACTAATAATGTTGAACCTTTTCATGTGCTTGTTGGTCATTGGTTTATCTTCTTGAGAGAAATGTCTATTTAAGTCCTCTGTCCATTTTAAAATTGAGTTGTCTTTTGTCGTTCAGTTATATGTACTGTCATTTTGAGAGAGTGTTTTTAAAAGTTTTCTGAGAAGACGTTTGCTTTTTAACACTTTTTGCTCCTCTCACGTATTCACGTGTTCATCTAGTCTCCGGTTTTTCACGCCATGGTGGATTTATTTGGAACTATTAGGAGCTATTTCTTTGATCGTACTCAGTCTAGAAGCTTTAATCTCTATGCATTTAAAATTTCATTAAAATATATCCAGTAGTTCAGGAGCTGTGTGTGTTTTATTGAATGCTGATACCGTTCATGCGGTGGCACAGAAAATAGCTGGCACAAGAAGTGTTAATAGTCTGGGTTTTGTGGGACACAGATCTGGAAGTTATTGCTAATCTTGCCTGGTGGCTCCCTGGTTGCAGTTGAGGAAGCAGGAGTGACAAGCAGTCTTCCTCCACGTTGACACTGCACGGCTGAGCCTGCCTTCACCTGCTTTCTCCCTCCCTTCTAGGCCATGGGCATCAATGACCTGCTGTCTTTTGACTTCATGGACGCTCCACCAATGGAGACCTTGATCACAGCCATGGAGCAGCTGTACACGCTGGGGGCCCTGGACGACGAGGGTCTCCTCACTCGCCTGGGCCGCAGGGTAGGAGACAGACTTAACTTCTGGTGCTCTGGGGGAGATTTCCTCACTAGCCAACCTTACTTTTTGTTCTGCACAAAGCCAAATTGAGGCCCTAGACAAACTTTGAGTACAATTACAGATGCCTGTTTTTAACCTGGATTTTTTACTAGCACTTAAAAGTACTTTACAGAAAATGGAATTCTGTCCACAGTTGATTTTTACCTCAGGGTCTAACTGTCATTTTAAAAGTTGTCTGTGAAATTGCCACCTACTTCAACAGTAGTTGTGTTCTTGGTCACATGCATTCCTTTGGGATTTCCTTGGGAGATTAAAAAAACCAACATTCTTCTCATAGAGAGAGGCATCCCATATCATGCTCTGGTAAACTTCCTGTGGTCTGCTTCCCACTCTGGCCGGAGGGTGTCTCCCACGGGCTAGGAAGATGGGTCTTCCACCGGGAAACAATTGCACTTTCTTCTTCTCCCTGTAGATGGCAGAATTCCCCCTGGAGCCAATGCTGTGCAAAATGCTGATCATGTCTGTGCACCTGGGCTGCAGTGAAGAAATGCTGACCATCGTGTCCATGCTGTCTGTGCAGAACGTCTTCTACAGACCCAAGGTGGGGTGTTCACACCCACTTTCAGATGGGGTGCAGGGATATTGGGTAAAATCAGCCTGTTGCAACTGCAGTGGCTGATGTGGACAATTGACAGGGCTACATAGTGATTCCTGGAGTGGCTGGATGTTCAGTTAATAGTTGTTTGGTGGGGGCCTCCCTGGTGGCCTACAGGTTAAGTCTCAGTGCTGCCACTGTGCCGGCCTTCTGTGGTGGCCTGAATATGATCCCCAACCAGGGAGCTGACCCACATGGCACAGGAGACCTCTCCTGTCTCGCCTGCTGCTCCCCTCAGCAGTGTATTTCAGTCAGTCTGCCTGTTCTGCTCCCCACTCTGTTTCTGGTGAATCCTCTTACCGTTCGCACCTCTGGCCGTTACCCCAGCTTTATGCAAACACCAATAAGATCTTTAAAAAAATATAGTTGTTGGGTGGCGAATGAGCATCTTGTCTTACTGCTTGGCAGGATAAACAAGCCCTTGCTGATCAGAAGAAGGCCAAATTCCACCAGACTGAAGGGGACCACCTCACCCTGTTGGCTGTGTATAACTCCTGGAAGAACAACAAGTTCTCCAACCCGTGGTGCTATGAGAACTTTATCCAGGCTCGCTCTCTGCGCCGGGCCCAGGACATTCGCAAACAGATGTTAGGCATAATGGATAGGTAACATCTGGTGACTTCTCATGTTTGGGTTGAACCTCCTTGAATGTCATGTCTATTGTCTCTGTACCTATGAAGCCACCAGCACCAGTACACTTGCTGCTCACATAAGCCTTCTTCTTCCAGCTTTTCTGTCTTTTTTATAGTCTTCCTCAGGGAAGGGTGCCCCTGAAAATCAATTCAGAGAATTCCCGAGAGGAAAAGGATTTAGTTTTTGAAAAATACTTTGCTTACAAGCATCTGGAACGTTACTGGTCAAGTTGAATTAAATATCTGACTCCTGTGGCATCTGTCCTGTCCACTGTGTGAAGCTGCCCCCACGGTACACAGAGCTGGAAGGAGGGTCCTGCTGCCTATTCTGAGGACCCAAGATGGGAGTGTTGGCCTCCATCATTTGGGAAGATAGAACCTCTGAAAGTAGATAGTAGAGTAGGATAACATCTTTGTCCCATTTTGATTCATTCTCCTGACAGACACAAGCTGGATGTGGTCTCCTGTGGCAAGTCCACCGTCCGAGTGCAGAAGGCCATCTGCAGTGGGTTCTTCCGTAATGCTGCTAAGAAAGACCCGCAGGAGGGTTACCGGACACTGATCGACCAGCAGGTGGTCTACATCCATCCTTCCAGTGCTCTCTTCAACAGGCAGCCGGAGTGGTATGTGGGCAGGACCCAGGGCGGGGCTGTTCTGGGCAGAGAGCACCTGTAAATCCCTGCACTCTGTGTGGTGTCTTCCCGGCACGTCTAATGTTGCTTTTATTTCTGGAGCAGCAGAAGTCTGAATTTGACATACTATCAGGCCCTTTTCAGAGAAATAAAACATAATAGTAAGAGCTATGAGACCATCTAGTGGAGTGGCTAAGAAAATTTTTTTTTCCAAGTGGCATTTAAAAAAAATTGGAGTCTTTGCTTACCTGTAACCCGTGTGTAAAATTGATTTAAAGCCACTGTGGCACTGTGGCAGAAGGAGGGTTAGAGAGGTAGAGCCTTGTTTGCTTTTGTCACCCTGTGGCAGCCCCTGAGACTCCTCTTCAAGGTCCTGGGGTTCTGTGGACACAACCTGAAAACTACCTTCCCACTTCACCGAGCAGGAAACTGAGCTCCAGAGAAGGGAATGATTGGCTCATGTCACTTAACTAGTTAGAGCCAGCTCCAGGACTAGAACACATTATCCTCATGGCTTTCCTGTGGTGTGCAGCTGCCTCAGTATTGGGCTGTGGTTATTAAACATAGACTGCAGTCTCCCGAGGGATAAGACAGGGAAGGTAAGTGAGTAAGATGTAAGCTCAGCTGAGGCCCACCAGGGAGTGTGGAGTGGGGTCTGTTTCTGAGGCTTGAGCCCTGTCTCTTCCCTCAGGGTAGTGTACCACGAGCTGGTGCTGACCACGAAGGAGTACATGCGTGAGGTCACCACCATCGACCCCCGGTGGCTTGTGGAGTTTGCTCCGGCCTTCTTCAAAGTCTCCGACCCTACCAAATTAAGCAAGCAGAAGAAGCAGCAGCGTCTGGAACCTTTGTACAACCGCTACGAGGAGCCCAACGCCTGGAGAATATCACGGGCCTTCAGGCGGCGCTGAAAAGCCGGACTTGTCTGCCTGCCTTTCCTGCAGCAGCAGGCCAGGGCTTGGCCTCGTTCTTTTTATCTGAGAAGCTGGTCCTGAGTATACAGCTACCCTGTGCCTGAATATCTTAACTGGACATTGCACAAACTTGACTGATTTCTTCCCTGGTAAAATCGAAACAGGAAGTTAAACCTGGTTTGACTAGAACCTCCAAATCCCGTACCCCACGTCACTGGGGCAGCCGGGCCTCACAGCCAGCACAGCAGCACATGGCACATGGCAGCATCTCCAGGGAAGGGGCAGCTCAGCGCAGCCCTCAAGGAGGACAGGGAATCTTGAGTGCCTCACGCCGGGTGCAGTGAGGACCGTCAACCCTGGCTAGTACTCCTGGAGGAGAGTCCCGAAGCTTATTTAAAGCCGTGACCCCATCTTCTGGCCCCGTCTAGCCCCTACACTTTTGTTTAACTTCCTGGAAATATTTATTTTCTTAAGGAAACAAAAATGGTTTTCTGTGGGTGTTTCTTAGAGCTGAAAGTTTAGGGTATTAGCCTGGGCTGAGGGTAGGGGAGACTCAGTATCTGGTTTTGGTGCACATCGTAGAGTTCCCTGAAAGCAGAGCCTGGGCTGCGTTGGGCTGGGAGGTGAAGCTCAGCGCAGACCTGCTGTCTTGGCCCTGGGCACCGGGATAGCCCAGCTCTGCACACCGCCGGGCGCTGCTGTCTGGTGCCTGAGTACTTGTCTGCCCTTGCGCTCCCCACCTGACACGATCACGACTGCAGCCTGTCCTCTCTCTTTTTTTTTTTAAAGATTTATTTTTTATTTATACATACAAGTTGGGGTACAGGCCAGAGGTGTGGGGCGGTGAGAGGGTTCACCAGAGACAGAGCGGGGAGCAGAACAGGCAGATCAGAAATACACTGCTGAGGGGAGCAGTGGGCAAGGCAGGAGAGGTCTGACGCGCCATGTGGGATTCTCCCCCGCTGGGCATCGAACTCGCGTCGCCGCTGCCAACAGCTCCACAGCGCAGCGCTTAAGCGCTGCGCCACCGGGGAGGCCCTCCTCTCTCCTTTTGAAACACACTAAGTAACGACGTGGCTTTTGATTTTGCTTTAATTTTTTTTTCCCCTGAGGTCCTCAAAAGCCTTCCCTTCCTGACCCCAAACTAAAAACCAGCACAACACCCCAGTCTGGTTTGTGCTACCCAGCATCTCAGCTCTGGTTAGTGGTTTTCTCTTGGGAGTCATTTGGGGGTTGTCCAACTCCTAGCACCCCTCGCACAGGTCCTGACCAGGCTCTGTACTTGGAAGAAGACAACAGGCAGATGCCACCAGGCCGGGTTGTGAAACTTTGGGAAACTGGTCTCGACATCAGATTTGTGGAGATGTCCTGAGGAGTTAGGCACCTCCTGTTGTGGCCCTCGCTACCTCCCCCAGCTCCACGCCAGTGAGTTCTGAAGGGAGGGAATGCTAGAGCTACTGTTGAATTGTATGCGAGACCGTAAGAGAGACTAGACAATGTTCTAGAATATGAAGAAATGTGGACTGTCCTTGGGCAGCAAACAAACCATCTGAGGACAATTCAGAAAGCCCAGCAGAGAGGACCGCAGGCCAGCCGGGAGTCTCCTGACTGGACCTCCTGCCCCTGGTTGAGCTGAACGAGCACCTTCTGTTCGGTGTGCGCTTGGGGAAGCCTAGGGCAGTAATTCAGGGCAGGGGAGCTTCCTCTGTTAATCTTGCAGGTCTTATGGGGAGAGATGGGGTGCAGGGGTCACAGAGGAATCTAAGGGAAGCAGGGCCTAGGCTCCCAGCTCCCCCAGCTTAATTCCATTCCAGGTCTCTCAAGTTGAAGAATAAACGACCTGGCAGCCGCCCGTCCCAGCGGAGTGACAACACTGATGGCAGCGGCACCTCTAAGATCATCGCCCCCCAGGAAGGTTTGGGTATTAAGCTGAGTTTGCGCAGGGCGTGTTGAATAGACCCAGGTGAGAGAGAACAGGGCTGACCATCTTTCTGGGTTAGGAGAACGAAAAGGGACCCCAGCTATGTGGGTGTTCCCTGAGCATCTCTTCCAAGAGCTGGGGTCACCTCTCTGCTATGATAACGTGGCTGGGGTCTGACCTTGTGACTGTCCATCAGGAAACAGCATGTAGGCTACAGAGCAGCGCCTGCTCAGAGGGAGAAGTGGGCGCCCAGCCAGACTCTGAAGGAGGGCTTGCTGGCTGCTCCCACACAATGCAGCCCTTGTTTCTCCTTGAGCCAGTACTTCCCCAACATTGAGTGACAGACCCAGAGAGGATGTGGGTCTCGTGCAGGGAGCTGGAATCTTCTAGGCTGTGAAAGTATGTTGTTCACGCTGACCCTGTGGGAGCCTCACTCAGGAGTTTCCTGCCCTGCACACGTGCTGAGTGTGCACTTGTTTGGGGGGGGGGGAGGGGGCAGGCCCACAGGGAGCGCTACTGCCGAGTCAGGCTTCTTGGTCTGGGGTTCACCCTCTTGTCCAGAACCTGACTGACTGGGTGTCGGCTGTCTCCTCAGAGCAGTTTCCGCAAGTGTGAGGATTTCAACAAAGCTGACGTGGCAGGGAGTGGCTTGTTAATGAACACTCAGAGGGCAGCGGTCTCAGCCTCAGTCTTTTCCAGGCTGCTGCTTCTCAACTCAATCTCATATGTCCTCAGACCTTGGGGTTTCCACTCAATCTACATGCCTCTTCCCACCAGCGAAGCCTGGCGGTAATGTACAATTACACGTATTTTCCCAAAAGCTTGGATTTTGGATTTTGGCTCCTTATGTTAAGCTATAAATGTCCACTGAGAGTTTGTGTTTCTAGGGCAAAATGCTTTTTATTTGTGGGTAGTGGTTGAGAAGCATCCTTTCCTGCAAGGGCTGCTGTGGTCTCAGCGTGCATCCTGGCAGAGGCTGCCGGCATGGAGGGGTGCTGCCCCTACAGCTGGCACAAAACACGGCTGTGGTCCTGGAGTGCTTGTTCTCTGAGCTTCACTCCTGGGCACGTAGGGACTAAGTCTAGAAGCGCCTACCCTGCCCTCACCCCGCCTCCCCTCTTCCATTTCTACTCTCACCCCCTCCCTGGAGTGAGTGTCCATTTTCCTTCACTGGCCAGACCCTGGGTCTGCTCTGGCCTTCCCATGCACTTTGACTGGGTGCCTTTCCCCCTCTCCCCTCCCCTGCCCCTCCCATTCTCCAGATCTTCTTACAAACTTGTCCTCAGCTTCAGCAAAACTAGCAACCTGGAACCAAGGCAGCGGGGGTTACATGTAGCACAGTCCTGCCTGACCACAGGAACCGCGCTGCCTGAGGAAGCTCAGGAGGGCCAAGCTCAGTAGCCCTGCCTGCTACCCCTGCGCTGCAGGAACCAGGCTGCAGGGCCAGATTGCAATGTTCCCTTCATTCGGCATCTCTGGATGTTCACTACTGGGAGAGGGAAGAGCAGGTACTCCTGAGCCCATTTTTCAGAGTCAACAGTCAGAGGTGAACTGTCTTTTTCTCAGACCCACACAAGAAGTTGGTGTCAGGGCTTGGTCCCAAACTCGGGTCATTTGTCCCAAGTCCAGCACTCTCCAGTGCTTTTCTCCCATGGCAGCAAAGAGGACACAGAAGTAACAGGAGAAGCAGGAGCCTTTATTGGGATCTGGCAGACGTGGAGGGGGAGGTGAAATCCAGGCCTGGGCCTAGGAAAGGCAGAGGCAGAGGGCCCTGGAGCAGGAGCCCAGCCCTCCTGCCTCCACCCAGCAACCCCTCCCGATTGCAGCTTCCTTCCTCCGGCCTCCCCTGCCTCTGAGAACACAAAGCACCAAAAAACCAACAAGCAGGACCCTCCAAGGCCATAGCATGGAGTGGAGTGCTGGGTCCAGGCTTTTATCTCCCCACAGTGGTAGATCTGGGAAACGAAAAGCACCCCTCTCTGCCAGGATCACGTGGGGAAGCTCCTTTCTCCGCTAGAACATCCCTCGTGATGGGGGGAGGGTGTGTGGCCTGGCCCTCAAAGCGGGACCTAGGAAGGGCCTGAGGTGAGACTCCCAAAGTTGCCTGAGACTCCACTTCTGCACTTGCAGTGTCTCCACTTTTTCCATCCACTCTGGTGATCAGAGTCTGGGCTGGGGCGGCTGACAGGGCAGTGGGGGTCTGCCCCAAAGACATCTGTGGGTTTCAGAGTGAGGGTTTCCTCAACACCAAATTCATCTGTATGTACACAGGGCAGCACCCACGGGCGGCGGGGGGGAGCTGCTGGGGGCTAGTAGGAGTAGCCACCCTTGGGACCAAAGGGCTGGGCAGGGCCAGCCAGCTCTGGGAGGTAGGCGGGACTCTCGTCCAAGTGGGACAAAGGAACTGTGTCCTCCTCACTGACCGGCCGTTCAAACTCGGCCTTGAGAGCTGGGCGCTGGTTGTCCGGGAAGGCCAGGGAGAAGAGGGCCTCAGGCTCACACACGAACTTGTACACGTAGCGCTCGCCAGCCACCTGTGGGGAGAGGACCCAGGTCAGCCCAGGGTCCCCCTGCTCAGGGGAGGGCCGGGGAGCACAGCACTTCTCCCGGTCGGGGCAGATGTGGGGCCTGTTTCTCCCCACATGCTGCTTCCTCCAAGAAGCCAACTCCCTCACAGTTCTTGTTCACCTCTAATCTCAATCTCTGCACGCACTGGGCTTTTCAGTTACTGTTTGGCACTTTGGGGGGAGAGGGACATTGCAAAACTGTCTATGATTTCTTGTCCTTTCTGCCTGTTCACTGTCAGCTCCTACAAACCTGTAGCTCTTTGAGGGCTCCCAGCTCCCCCTACTCCATGAACAAAGATGCTGCTGCGCCCAGACCCTGACCTTCTGCATGATGCCTTTCTCATAATAGTATCGGAGTGAGCGGCTCAGCTTGTCGTAATTCATGGCCGGCCGGTTCTTCTGGATGCCCCAGAGCCTGGCAACCTGGGAACAGGAGATAGTTTTAGGATGTAGATACAATTCAGCAGAAGAAAAATGGGGAACAGGTCAGAAAGAGTACTTAGATTTTTGGTGCAAAATGTTAATAAGCTTGCTCTGCAACTAAGCACTGGCCCACAGAGCCAGGTTTGGCAAGAATTCAGGTTAGAGACAGCAGCAATGACAGCGAAGACACATGCCACCAATTCCCAGTCCTCCAGGTCCCAAAGCTGACTGGAGGAGCAGTGGGGACATCTGAGAGGCCCACCTCCTCAGGCTCAATTAGTTTGAACTCCATCCCCCGGCCCGTCCAAGCAATGAAGTGGGCGTTTGTCGGGTCGTCCAGCAGGGCCACCAGAAACTGCCACAGCTGCAAGGCACCCCGGCGCTGGTAGGGTGGCCCCTCTCGAAACGCTCCAACCCCTTCCTGCTTGATGTCTCCTGGGGAACACAGGAAGCTGGAGGTGTGGGATTTGTGCCTTTTGGTTCCCCGAGCAACCCCTTTTCTCCCCAGGAGTCTCTCAAGACCCTGTCCCATGAAATGGATGAGATATAGCTCAGACCCTGCTGGCCCCCTTGCGAACAGGTGTTTCTCTGACCTTCAAACTTCTCAGGGACAACGCAGACATCGTCTGGGAACGGCCGCAGAGGTTTCTCATAACCGTAGCCTTGAGGGAGAAGTTGGGAGTCACTCAGATCTGGGGATTCACTAAGAGGAGGCCCCGGAGAGGCCAGAGGGACCCCTGACCAAGGAGACCCCCCAATGCTGGGGCGGGGGCTGTCTTACCCATGGTCCCATCACCTGGAGAGGGCCCGGAGAAGCCCTCTGTGTGGAGGTACATCGATGCGCACCCAGGGACATCTGCGGGAAGAAAGAGGCCTTATACCTGCAACACCTGGCGAGGCTGAGGGAGGGCGTCCTACGACGCTCACGAACTTCTTCCTGCCAGCCTGACTTCGCTTCCTTTCTCAGTTCCTGCCTACCACCAAAGCCCAGGGGAAGTTCACCCAGTGGCCTGAACCCCTCAGCTTGAGGGCAGCACCAGAGGGCACGGGTGGCAGCAGCTGGGGCTGGGCAAAGCTGCTCCACAGGCCCGAGATTCCAGGGAGCAGCTGTTTCCTGTGAGTTTAGGGGGAGGAGGGGGAAGGGATGAACCTCCGGGGAAAGGGTTCAGTGTACATGCTTAAGGCTCCCTTGGAATGGGCTAAGGTCCGGTCAGCAGGTCAGGTTCCCAGCTCTGTGTGTGTGTGGAGAGGGAGAGAGGAGAGAGGAGAGAGAGAGAGAGAGAACCAGAAAGAGGGAGGGACTGCATGCATATACACAGAAGACAGGAGGCAGTGGGCACTGGGCTGTGGTTTTTCAGGTCTGACAACAGAACACATTCCACTCCATTTCATTCGGTTCCAAAGGGGTGAAACCTCCCCACTCCACCTGGAGGAGGCGGTTGTGTGAAGCCACCCATTCAAGTTCCAGCCCCTTCCCGCCCTACCCCCTCCACTCCCACCTTTGAATGAGATGGTGAAACCCGACACCTCCGGGAGGAGGCGGGAGGTGGGCTCATTCAAGCCTCCATTTTGTGAATGGAATTCCTGACTCCATTCAGAGGAAGCTGAAGGGGGAGGGGCAGGAGTTCAAGGGCATGTAACACGATCCCCTCCGGTCTACTTCCTTTGAAGGTCAGCGGCAAGAGCGGCTCCCTCCTCCTTCCTTCATCTCCCTGCCAGGCTTGGCTCGACTCATCCCCGGTTGGAGGAGAGGCACACCCTTCTGGTTCTCCCTCAGGTAGCCTGGGCATTTGTGCTTCACCCTTCTACCGCTCAAAGACTGGGCACCAGGAGAGAAATTCAAAAGCTCTAGCTAGCCTCCAATTTATCTTTCTTTTCTTTTTCTTTTTCCACGTATTTATCTTTCTAATGCAAGTTTGCAGAGAAATTTGGGGATGGCAGCCATGTAACAGAAACCAAGGTTTTCTGGGCCCTCCCTTGGGGTTTGGGGCTTTAAACTTCAGCTGTTTTTGACCATAGCTGTGTGTAGCTCACTCCTGTCATTGAACTAGAATTTAAAGCTATCCCTATTTCCCGGATCCAGCTCCGGCCGGGATGGGGGGGGGGGGCGGTCAAACATCAATCTGGAGGCTTAAACAGGATGTGGAAACCACATATTAACCCCGAGTTCCTATTGGGAGCTATGAGCCTGGCTAGTTTCAAGTTCACGTTTCTCTTCATCCACATCCCTTTGTATTTTTAAGCTTCTGTGGGGACAGGGACCAACGACACAGCCCATACATCTTTGTGTCGCCCAACTCCACACGCGCTCCTGGCCCAGTACTTTGGTCTCAGGAAGTAATTAAAACCCCAAACACCTGTTACATAGAAATAGAAACAAATACCTTAACTTCCCTATTAAGCCACAAGCTACCTGAGGACAAGGATTTACATTCCACTTCTCTTTTGATCTAAATAGAAGTTTGCTGATTGAAAACTGATAATTCTTTTGAATCTATGACAAAAGCGAAGGGGTGCTGGGTGGATGTGTGACCTGGTAAATGCATAAGGCAGGCAAAACGCGGGGACTTTCTGGGCCGATGGAACTGTTCACTCAATCACATGCCACCCTACCCCACAATCCCACCCAAGCTCCTCCACCCGCCCCTCAGGAGCAGTCTCTTACCTGAGTCGTAGGCGAAGTCTGTCTGCTCCTGTTTGATCACCACCCCCGCCCCTGGATACCTGTGCCCATTGACCCCACCTTGGCCCACGGAGGGCTGGCCCGCCTGTTCATACAGGGGGTCAAGGTATTCCTGCTTGAAGCTCTGCTGGGGGTAGGGTGGGCAGGGCTCCGACAGCTGGTGCTGGTAGGGGGCTGGGAGGGGTTCCCGGCCCCCTCCCTGAGAGGTTGTGAAGGAGTGGCAAATGTCCAAGGGCTGCTGGAAGACGGAGCTGGACATGGAGAAGGAAGAGAAGAGAATATTATGCCTTCCTCCTCCCCGTGTCTGCCTCTCACAGACCTTCCAGAGGGGGCTGCAGTGTGGGGAGATGTGTCAATATCCCTTCCTCCCCACCCCACCCCCAGGTCTCTTAAGGGCAGGTGAACACAGGAACGGAGGAAAACTGGGTGGGACCAGACCACCCATCCTGTGGGTCCCGTAGTCTCCTTACCTATGCTCCCCAAGGTACCCATGGCCAGGGTGGGGCTGGGAGGTGCCAGAGGATCTCAGGAAACTCCGTTCTGCCCGGGAAAAGGGCGGCAGGGGCGACTGTCCGGGGGCACCAGGGGCAGGGGACTTGATGGCGATTTGTCTAGGGGGGTCATAGGCACTGGAGTTGGGGGGAGATAGGGGTGAGGGGGCAGAGAAGCAGGGCGAGCACCTTTGAACCCTTCATCCCCAGGGAAGTGAAATAACAGGGATCATGGAAGAAGAAAGAGCAGAGGGGGCTGGGGAAGAAACGGCAAGAACCAGACTCAGCCCCGAGTGAAGTCTTTGTCTCCTGTCACAAATCTCCCTGAAACTGGGTATAATCTTGAGAACACCTCTCCCCAGGCCTGAGGACTTGGGCAGTGGAAACAGACTGTTCTAGCCTTAAATATATCCCTTAGGCTCCCTGCTGCATCTTAATCCAGGCTGCTCAGAGGAAACCCAGGGCTGAAATGCTCCCTCACAGAAGCTAGGAAATCCTTTCTGGGTCTAACCCGTGTCCCAACTGCGGCTTCCACCCCTTGGTGCCCCCACCCACAGCATCCCCTGTGCCCCTGCTCCCCGCTTGTCCTTCTGCCTGCTTCACCCCTCCACGGGCCGGCTCACCTGGAATAAAGGCACTGCTCGCCATGGTGGTAGGGGAGGGGCGGCTTCCTGCTGCAGGACAGGGCCGGGTCTGTGCGGGGACTCTGGGGCTCCTTCTTGATCCTGGTGGTGGGGCTGTGGAAAGCTACTGCAGGGGTGAGGGAGGCAGAGCATCAGGAGGGGGCAGGATGAGCGCTGTCCCTGCTCTCTGAGGACTGATAAAGCCTTGCGACATCTCTGGGACTCAGTTTTCCGAGATCCCTTGTCAGACACCCTGAAGAACTGTTCGGCCATTTACGTTATGTCTGGTTTTATATGGTTTTATATGTCAAGGGAATGCCCCACAGGAACCAAAGAAACTGTCTAAAGGTCAATATTTAATGTAGCCCCAAGCCCCTTTGTAGGAGGGAGCAGCTCCAAGCGAGGGGCCTGTGGTTTTCCAGAGTGCCCTGGAAAATTCCAAGGAGGGAGATGTTTTCTTATTTGGGGCTATAAAGAATCTTTCTTCTTCTGGGTAAGGCTGGCTATTAGCCCACTTGCATGTCAGCTGAATAACATTACACACATGCTCCTAATTATCTGTGAGGAACATTGGCCTTTCCTGTGGCCCCTGCCGGGTCCTCAAACTCTAGTAGCCAGGCTGAGCAGCAAAGAGTTGATTCCAAGCCAGTGAGTATGAGATTCTGCCTGACTTCAGTGGAGAGTCAAATGCCTGCCATTGACTATTCTGTTATCTGCTGTTTTCGATTATCTGTGCCCTGTTTCATTTGGTTAGTGAAGGCAGCTGAGAGCAAAGTATCTGACATTAAAGCAGGGTTTCTTAATAGCAGCACTATTGACAGTTGGGTTAGATCATTTTTGTTGGGGGGCAGCGGGGAGGCTGTCTGGGGCACTGTAGAGTGTTTAGCAGCTTCCCAGCCTCAGTTCCCTGAATGCCGAGGCACACCCCTGCACCAGCTTGGTGACTGTCTATAGACTTTGCCACATGTCTCCTTGGGGCCAAAATTGCCTACAGTTGCATTAAAGTAACTCAAAATGTTAGAACTGGAGCCTGCTGAATTGGTCCAAGACCTCATTTCAAGAATAAGGAAATGGGGGCATCCCTGGTGGCGCAGAGGTTGAGCGCTGCGCTGTGGAGCTGTCGACAGCTCTCCATGCGAGTTCGACACCCAGCCAGGGAGAATCCCACATGGCGCGGCAGACCTCTCCTGCCTCGCCCGCTGCTCCCCTCAGCAGTGTATTTCTGATCTGCCTGTTCTGCTCCCCGCTCTGTCTCTGGTGAACCCTCTCGCCGCCCACGCCTCTGGTCTGTACCCCAGCTTGTATGTATAAATAAATAAATCTTTAAAAAAAAAAAAAGAATAAGGAAATGGAGGATCAGAGAGACTGAGAGTCTGCTCCGAGGTCACACAGAACTAAGCAAGCCCCAACTTTAAATCAAGATCTTCATCTCCCAGTAACTGCCTTGATCTTTGAGTCCAAACCCAAGATGGGGAGCCCTGCCCATCATCACCCTTTTCTTTAGGAAAGAACAGGTCCATCTTTTGTCATTCTTTATCCCTGTGACTCATTTCCTGCCCTCCCCGCCCCCCATTCCCTCCACCAGGGCCCTCAACTCACAGTTTTCTGAATGGAAGTCAGGAACAAACTGCTCATCACTGTCTGGTACCTGAGCTGCAGAGAGAGGTCAGGGGTGAGTCTGGGGTGGGGGCCCCCAAAGGCAACCCCTGGAAGACACCATTACTGCAGCCCTGCAGATTAGCACCAGCCAACAAAACAGCCTCCCTAGGATGGAGAGCAACTCCACCCCGGTCCTAGTGCCCGCCATTTGGGGCTCCACAGGATCCTTGAGGGGAGGCTGCAAGTTCCCAGAACCTGTCTGAGCAGATTCCAGTCTTTTCCTAGCTGCTTTGTCTTTATTCCCTCCATTTTTCTGCGGTGAAGACAGCCCTGCCCCTCAGCTTACAAAGTTCCCTCAAAGTTCACAGCAGAGTCACGCCTGGGGCGTTGCTGGGAGTGAAGCCTGTGGACTGAGAATCACCTGGGAAGTCAGGTCCGGGCTGGGCTCAGGAATCTGCATTACACACAATCTCCCGGTGGTTTTGAGATGCACCAGGAATTAGAGCCTGGGAAAGTAGATGGAATGGAAGCAAGGAGGGGAGTTCAAGACAGGTGAAAAGAGAGAGGAGGAACCTGGGGACACTGGCTGGTCATAGTGCCTCATCCCTTTGATGTGCAGTGAGAAGAGAGGATGTGCCAAGCTTGGAGGTCTGAGGCGCACTCCTAGGGTGCCAGTGTGGGCACAGCTGAGTTTGGGGATTAGGAGGGACGCTAAAATAGAACAGCAGCTCATCCGAGGCCTCCAACCTGGAGATCTGGAATTTCATTTCCACTTCTTTTCCTGGCCTCACCAGCTCCTTCAAATGGGTATGCAGCTGAGTGCCTCTCCTCACCCCAGAGTCTTTGCCCATTTTGGCCCCTCTCAAGAATAAATAGATCACAGAAAGAAGGGGGAGGGTAGACACACTGAACTTTAGGATAATTCAGGAAGAGAGTGGCTTGAAGGTAAGGCAGCGGAACCCAAGACTAGACTCTTGTTTCCCAGACTGGACAAGGGGGAAACAGATGAATAAAATGATGAGAGAACTGAGAAGGGCCAGAGGGGTAAGGGACCTAAGGAGTCGGAGAAGTCTCCTCCCAGCCTATAAGGCACACACCCCAGTCTCTGCTGCTTCCTTCCTAGGCCAAGGCACCATCTTTTCTTACTTGAATTTCAGCCACAGCCTCTTAGCAGAACCCCCTATTTCCACTCTCACCTCCTAGGGTCGGTTGTTCTTCACATTGCTGTCTGAGTGATATTTCTCAACAGAAATCCAGTCACTTCTCTCCTTCGCTGAAAGCAGACTCTTTCTAAGGCCCTTCATGGTCTGCCTGCTTACCTCTCTGACCTGCCTCACCTTGCCTGTTACTCTCCAGTCTCCAAACCTGACTAGCTCCTTTCTTTCTCCCCCAGTCTCTGCCTGTCATTTTTTCCTGGTCACTGAAGTCTTAGCTGACTTTGTCACATCCTCAGAGTTCTTCTCTGACCACCTATCAAGAGTGGCCCCTCCTGTATCCCTAGCACACATGGCTACCAAGACTTACTAATGTACGTTTACATGTTTAATGCCTATTTTCTCCGTGTAAAGGTTAAACGTGGCAGGGGCTTATCTGTTATGTTCATCTGATTCCTCAGCACCTAGAACAGGGTCCAGCTCAGGAGTAGACACTATGTTATTTGTTGACCATGTAAATAGACACACAATGACCCCTTGTCCTCATGCTGGTGGGGGCCAGTACAGTGAGTCTGGGAGCAAGGCCTGAAAGGACATTAGCCCACCGCCCCTCTGCCCCTCTGTCACCTGCCGGCTCTGTACACCCTCAGAGGTAACATTAGAGGCCAGTCCTCTGTGGAAAGCGCATCTCAGACTGTAATCAATGGTTGGGCTTTGGGGAAGGGCTTCAACCTCCTTTAAATATCAGAGGTGTCAAGTGCTTTCGAACATACATTTGTAGATTGGGTGGAGGGCTTCAGCAATCAGGAGGCACTGGCGGCTACAGAACTTAAGAAAATTCAGCATAAAACAATTCTAAAGTGATCAAATAAATCAACAGGACATGAAATCCCTTGGCAAAAACAAACGAAAACACAGACAGCACAGATCTTTTCGGGAGCGCAACAAAGGCAACCATTCTCAGGCCTGGTCATGAGCAATCCCAGGGGCACTGTAGAAAGGACTCCCAGTCCCCTCTCCTGGAGTCTCATTCCACAGGCCCCACCCCAGGCATCTGTATTTCCAACACACTCCCCCCACTCACCCCCACCCCCCAATCCCGTGACCCTTAAGAACAGGAGGTTTGGGAAACTTTGGCTTAAGGATGGAAAAACCCACTCAGCTGCCGAGACATGAAGCTGCAATTCGCCATGCTGTGCCCTCTAACCCAACCACAGGCAGCACCACCAAAGGTGGCAGGAGGGGAGCCTGGAGCAGGATGAGTACCATTTCCCTCCCTGCTACCTAGGCAAGGAGGGTCCCGAGGGCAGGGGAGGTACAGAACATGGGGGAGGCTGACGCACTCTGGGCCCCCTCTGGGGCTTCATTAGCTGCCAGTTTCCATTGAGGTAATGGTCTGGGGGCATCTCCTACTGGCGTCAGAGGGCAGTTCACATGACGCTGGAGAGCCCTAGGGGTCATCTTGCCTTTCCTCCCACCTTAGGCCTGAAGGTGACCACCCCCCACCAGCAGCCCCTGAGGAGGCCACCCCAGGCACACAAACCACAAGCCAAGAGGTGGTGCCACCCTCTTCCCAGAACCAGGAGAAATCAACCAAGACAAAATGGGCTGTGTGTGAACCCACTCCTGCTTGGCCCCTCCCAGAGACCTGGCCTTCTCCCAAGGGGGCAGGCCAGGCCCTCAGCGCTCAGAGAATGTCAACAAGGATAGAAATAGGAACAGTAACCTTGAGCCTTGAGTTCCTGGAGAGCAGGAGAATTTCTAATACCATGTTTGGTCTTGAGCATATGCCACTCTATTTATTTGTAGATTTGGCTGATTTTTGGCTGCCAAGCTAGTGTGCCAGGGTCTGCCCCCAATTCCATCCTGGCACTATGGTGGAGTTTATCTGCCTAGGGGGATAGGAAAAATGCCAAGACAGCATAATGCCCAGAAAGAAAGAATTTTAGGGAACATTCCTCAAAACTGGGGTAGGAGGAAGTTAGCAGAAGAGGAAGGGCTTGGGGGGCTTCCCAAGCTGGCCTCCAAGAGAATTGGGGGGATTAAAACAAGTAACTAGGCCAACCCCCAGGTTAGTCACCTACCTACACCATATATGTCCTGTCACCTTCTCCCTTACCTGGGGTCCAATCACAGGATGAAGGGCCTCTTAAGAAGTCCCAGTGGATTGGGGGGCAGAAAGGGGAGGCATTCTCTGGAGCTTCTGCTCCATTGTGTCACCACTGGTCTTGTCTCTCACCCTCACCCCGCCCCCACCTGGTAGCCTCAGTGCTGGAAGTAACCAGTTCTCTATCTATGGAGGGGACATTTGTCCCCAGGAGCTTTCTGGAAGGGGAGGGGACAGAAAGATGTAGAAGAAGGCATTGTAGCTAGGAAAGACTGGAGGGATTAACCCCATCTTTCCCCCGAGACACCAGCAGAGGCGCACACAGAACCACATACCCTGATTCTTTTTCCTTCCTGCAGCACCCGGGTGAAACATCCTCCACACTCAGCCTTCACACATGGGGTCTCTTTTTGTAGGTACAAATAATGGTGGGGAAAATCAAAGGAAAAGGGAACTGGAGATCTTGGAGGAAGACCTGGGAGCAGGGATTCCTGAAAAGGGAAGCTCAGACCTGTCTTTTTGAGAAGCTAGTAAAGCCGTAGATTATACTCTTCCTAGGAAATTCATCTTCCTTTGTGTATGGCGCACCCCCAACAAATTTACACACCACATCAGTGGGTTCAAAGACCCCTGCAACCCACTCACAGAGCTTCTGGGAATCTACAGACCCCAGCCTTATACAAAGGACAAGCATGGTCCAGCATGATCGTTCCTTACTACCAAAGAGACCAAAGCCATTGTCCCCACAGGTTCCTGAGATCTCCTGACAAATCCGGAAAGGAACCCTGACCAGAGCAGCACCCCTTTACCCATCACCAGACACAACTTGGGCTCAGCCTGCCCGAGCCTGCGTCTCCTGCAGCAGCCTGATCCTTTCTCCAGCAACTCAACAGATCCTAGGTACCCCCAAATCAGACACACCCTGATTGAAGCCTCACTTCATTCCCCGACATGCTCCAGCTAGAAAAACCCCAACCCCCAAAATGTCAAATCTGCTTCTTCAGGAACTCTTTTCACACCCCAGTGATGCTCAGACCCTGGATCTGCACCCACATCCACTGGGATCCAACATGGGTATCTCTCCCTCTACCCAATTTTCACAGCCCCACCCGCCCCACAAGGACCTGCTGCTTCTCTCCAAATGAAATCAAGCTGAGGGAGGGAGGTTGGGCTCCGGTCCCCATTCTCCCCCGTTCTTCCTGACGCACCCCACCACTGGCAAGTTTCCAAAGCAACTAGTCCCTCCCTGCCCCCCAAATTCCCCCTGAGCTGCAGGGATCACTGACCTGGTGGGAAGAGGCAGGAGAGGAGACTGGGGTGGTGCTGGGCTGGTGCAGGGGGACAGGGCCCCGGCAGCTGCATCTGTCTCCGCAGAGTAAGAAGGAGCAAGCGGCCTCAGCATCCCCCCCTCAGGCCCGGCCATCCATCGCCAGCTGGGAACCTGAGCTGCTCCCTCAGAAGGAAGGAGAGGGAACCAAGAAGATCCCAGAGCGCCCCCCCCCCTGCAATTCCCACCCCCACCTCCCCACCCACAGGATTTAAATGTACAGGGACTCCCAGGGTAGCGGCATGAAACAGACACACTCACTGTCACACGGACACAGGCGGATAGACACACGTACAGTCTCTAGACTCCCACCGCTGAGGGGTGGGGCTTCCAAGGTTGAGAGAGAACATTTCCCTCCCCTTGCCATTCCAAACCCAGGCACAAATGAACCAGCTGCTGCCAAAATGCCAACCTCTGAGCCTACCCTCTCGTTCACAGTCTCGGGAGCTGCCCACTGTGGGAGGTGCAGGGACCCTCAGCTGACAGACAAGAAGGCTGGCGAGTCAGACAGAAATCAGGTGTTGGGAAAGGAAGTCTTTGAGAGACCCTGGAAACTGACACCTCTGCGTTCTTCAGCGCCAGCCCAGCTCCGGAACCTCGGGAGGAGGATGGGCAGACTGGGTAAAGCTTTGCCTGTGGCCCGGAGCTGGGCACACAGGGCTTGCAGTCAGGGAAGATGTGCCCAAAACCCCCTTGCTAATTCCTTGTGGAATTCAGCCATGAATTCCACAAATAGTCATTCTGCTACTATGCGGATTCTGGGATAGATACCACAATGGTCAAGACAGATTCAGTCTCATTCCAGGGGTCTTTCCCTCTACTCCAGACTTATAGAAGGTTGCAGAGGAGCAGGTTTCAGCGTAAAAATTTACCGAAGAAACCCAGGATCTTTGGTAATGGAGGGATGGGGAGACCCTAAGGAAGAGAAAAGCCCTGGAAAAGGGGTTCTTGATGTTTGGTTTCTTGGTGCTCAGAGTGTTAAAATAAAGGCACCCTTCCCGCTGAGAGATTGTCTAAACACCATAAGCCTCCTACCTGAATCCCACAAGCGACACCCTCAGGCCCCACCAAAACACACTAATGAATCCAGGCCCAGACCCCCTATTAACACAATTCCTACCCCTCAGTAGGAAGCTAACCCCTGAGGCAAAACCGAAGGGGACTTTGCCTGAGGCAGAGGTATTTGGGAGGGAAGGAGGAGGGTCAGTTGCCATCAGAATTATGATCAAGACTGGGTGTGGGGGGTGCTCGGCCCTCATTGCGAAGTGCTGCAAAAAGATTTTAACTTTTGTTGTTCTTTTGGCTCAGTCAGTAAATTGTTTGGCACTGGGGGTTGGGAAGAAGACAAACCAACAGGGTAAAAAATCAATGTTTGGCAACTTCTGAAAAGAGGTAACAAATGAATTGCTTCTTCTCATTCTCCTGTCACTCACCCACTCCTCCCCAACCCCCCAAAACACACCTCGGCCTGGTGGCTGCTGCCAAACAAACTTTGCAAATGAAAATTTCAACCAGGAAAACAGGCCCGGGGCCAAGTTCCATTCAAATAAGCAAATACCCCACACAATGGTCTGATTCATCCCTAGGCCTAGTTACACAAGCCTGGCTCAGGGCAGAGAAAATAAATATCAATATAAGTGTCCACACTGGGTGCTGGGGAGAGCAGTGAGGCAGGGGATGTGAGGAGGGGTACTCGGAGAAGTCCTGGAATTGGGGAGAGGGAGGAAGTGGGCCAGGGTGGAAGAGAGCACCTCCCACCCCAGGAGCAGAAAAGGTCACAAAACTACTCACCTTCAGCCAGCCATGTCTCCTGAAAGTGACTTAGATCCTGGAAGAGATCTAAGGGGTGAATAATGGAATTTGAGAAGGTGAGGTGGCCGTGATGGTGAGAGGGCGCCCTAGCTACACCGGTGACCGCCCCCCCTCCCCGTCCTTGGAAGGTAGGGAGAGATCAAAGTCCTTAGGTGAGCCTTTTTGGGGAAAGGGTGGGGGCTCCAGGACGGCCCTCCGGATATGTGTGGTGAGGAGAGTCGCAGCTAGTCTCTGCCGCTCTTTACCTTCGGAGTCGGGGGGCGGCAGGGAGCCCGGGTCCATGAGCTTCCCTTGAGGGATCATAAGAGCTTCGCGCAAGCTCCCATTTCCGGGCGATTTCTGCGGGGAAGGGAAAGAATGCCCCCGAGTCACCCTGAGGCCACCCGGTCTGGGGGTGGGGCTGGGGTCCGGGGTGACTCTGGGGCCGGGCGCCCCGGACCCCGCTGGGGCCGCGGGGACCGGGCTGCTGGGAGGGTAGGGGCGGGGTGCGGGGCGGGTGCGGGCGTGGAGGCCGGCGCGGCGCTCACGCTGCAGAAGGTGTAGGGCACTTGCTGGTCCAAGTATCCGCCTTTCATCCTCCGCTCCATCCGGCCGCTCCCTCCGGCCGTGCGGCCCGGGCCCCGCGCGGGGGCAGAGACCTGGGTAGGGGGGGAGGCTGCGTTCGCGTACAGTCCAGTGAAGGCAGCGGGTGGGGGTGGGTAAGGGCGGCGGGGAGGGCGCAGTCCCGCGGCCCTGGGTCCGACGGCAAAACTTCTCCGACTCACTCAGGCGCTGGGGAGGTTTCCGTCTGTCTAGCTGAGCGCCGCCACTACTCCCCTCCCACCAAAGGAGGTCCCACCTGCTCCTGGGAGCCGGGCTCGCTGTTTCGGCTGCTTTCTGCAGCCCCGCGCTGCCCAAGCCCAGTTACATAAGACGTGTTGTGTATGTGTGTGTGTGCGCGCGCGTATGCCTGTGTGTGTGCGCTCGCGCGCGGAGCAGCGGACGAGGCGCGCACCATTCGCACGCCCACAACTCCCTCGCCCCCTCCAACCCTGAATCCCAGCACCTCCCCCCCACGCCCGCCCTTTAATCGAGGGAGGCGGCGGTGAGTGCGGTGCGTGTGGGAGGCTAGGCGGGGAATCACAGACACTCTCTGCCCTCCGCCTCCCGCAGCCTCACCTGAGGCCCGGGCGTCTGTGCTGGAGCCGCTGGGGGGTCCGGAGCATGCCCCGGGGACTGCACCGAGAGCCGCGGGGCTGTGCGGGAGCTACACGACCCCGGCCCGGGGTCCCCAGCGCTCTGGCTTGTTTTCCGGGCGCCTCCGACAGTTGTAAGCCCGGGGGAGCCGCTGATTGGAGCGTTTTCTTCGCCTCGGCCGCGGCTCTTTTCCCCCTCCCCTCCCCCC
>PVIJ01014470.1:15149-40674 GCA_004024925.1 Scalopus aquaticus | reverse complement strand
CATCCATGTCTGCTCCCATTCCACACCTCAGTCCTGGTCGCAGAGGTTATCAAGTTTTACTTCCCCAAGATGGTGGAGATGCACAATTATGTTCCTGCCAACTCTCTTCAGCAGAAACTCAGCAACTGGGGTCATTTGAACAGGTAGCAGAATACCTGGGTGCACAGGCAGGATCTCCAATCCCTATCCAGTGATCACGGGAAGGGCTATCCCAACCCCTCCACCTCCTATGGTCTTCACCATACAGCCTGGGACTGTGTGGGTAACAGTGTGGGGAAGACAACATGAACAGAAAATGTCTAACATTAAAATCAAGCGCTCTAACTGGGGAGGTAAGGAACCTCAGAACACCCAAGCACAGGGCTTAGATGCAATGCCTTTCCTTTCCCCTAGGGTGGCGTGCTTAGGACTGCAACTGCTGCATCCCCTTCTGCCCTTCCCCCTTAATTCATTGTCCCCAGAACCCAGTCCACCATTTCAATGTCTACCTCCCCAGGAAGGTGTTGAACAAGCTGAACTTCTCAGTACCGGAGGATGTGATGCGCAAGATTGCCCAGTGTGCCCCAGGTGTGGTGGAGCTGGTGCTCATTCCTCTGAGGCAGCGCCTAGAGGAGCGGCAGCA
Organism: Scalopus aquaticus; assembly: GCA_004024925.1. NCBI lineage: Eukaryota > Metazoa > Chordata > Mammalia > Eulipotyphla > Talpidae > Scalopus > Scalopus aquaticus. The sequence continues at coordinate 40,052 of PVIJ01014470.1, read as the reverse complement.
GAGACGCAGGAAGCAGGGCCCAGGCTCACTACAGGTGCCCCCTCCTCAGGCTTCTCCCACTGCCCAGGGGAGCTTCCCATGCAGTAGAAAGTCCTTGGCAATAAGTATGGGAGATGGGTGCCTGACCTGGGGGACTACAGAAGGGCTCTGGGGGGGGGGCTCCTTGAGGATGGCAAGTCCTAACTCACAGTGGACCCCTGGGGTTCTTTCAGGAGTTGGCTCCCCAGGATGGCACTGGCTACATGGATGTGGGTAAAGTAGACTTTACTTTCCCTTCCTTTCTCCCAGGAGGAACCTTCCTCTTGACCTTCCTTTCTATGGGGGTGGTTGGGGAGTGAAGGGGAAGATGGGAAAACAGGGCTCCAGTATCGTTATTTCTCTACTTTCCTCACTCAGGTTTGTCCCAGAAGGTTGCAGGGGAAGGTGTTCCGGACTCCAAGGGAGGGGGGCAACTCAGGTAAGGAAGCTGGGAGTTCTTTACCTCATCAGGTCAGGTGATTTCCCTACAAAAAAAATGAGAGGTGAGGGTAGGGACAGGTTGTCTGGAAAGGCTGGGAATTCAGGAAAGGAGGAGGATGGGGTGGGGGGGGAGGAAAAAACACCTAACAGAGAACACTGGAAGGATGAGGGTGGGACCCGAGGTCAGGCCTCTGCTAAGTTGCTTCCTACACCAGGGGGGGCCGGCTGCCAGCTCCCCATCCTCCAGGATATAGCCAGGCACTGCAGGGCGATCCAAGTTTTGTCCTCCAGATCGCTGAAAAGGAGCAGGAGCTGCTGGCCTCACAGGAGACGGTGCAGGTGAGGGTGCCCAGGAAAGGTGCAGAGTTGGGTGGTGGTAATGGAGAGGCATGGCTTGACCTCCTCGCTCTACGGACCAGGTCCTGCAGATGAAGGTGAGGCGCTTGGAGCACCTGCTGCAGCTCAAGAACGTGCGCATCGACGACCTTTCTCGAAGGCTCCAGCAGGCAGAGCGCAAGCAGCGGTGAGCTGTGGCTGGGAGCCATGGGGATGCCCTAGTACCAGCCAAAACCCTGACTCCGACTCCAAGCGACCAATGCGACCAACCAACACGACAGACTCACACCCACCCACCAGGGACAAGTGGGTGGGCGGAGTCAGCAGCTCCAATGTACTGCCTGGGGTGCAAGCTTCCCCCCCTTTGGGGTGGGGGGTGGGTCTGGACCCCTCCGAGATGAGCCCCTGGACTAAGCCATCTCCTCCTGCTCCATCCGGGTCAGGAGAATGGACCGCTTTCCAGAACCCAGAAGCCATGTGCAGAGACCTGGCATGCACCCCAAAACTGTGCCCAGCACCAGGGCCTCTGCCTTGGTGCTCCCTGTGCTGGGCCCTGGGAGGCAGTCCCCCAGTTCAGTTCACACCCCTAGAACCAAGTCTCCACCCATCTCTGAGGACAGTGCTGTTTCCATCCAGGCTAGTTCTCCAACCCCTGGGCCAAGGGGGAAGTTGCCCCTAGCAGCCAAGGTGCTCCCTTGCCCCTCCCAGGCACTCACCTGGAATCAGGCTCAAGGCTGGAGAGTACAGCAGCTAGAGAGGAAGGGGTGAGGAGTGGGCTTAGTCAGGGGTAGGGAAGAAATCCACAGCGCCTATCCCAGTCACCCTCCCCTCCTGGCAAGTACCTTTGAGAATGTTTGGGGGATATGGGACAAGGTTGCCCCCATTAAAAGTGTTGTGCCTTCTCCTGTGCCTGCCTTCTTTGTCAGGATCTCTGAGGGGAGCTAGTTCCTAACCCCACCCCTTGAATTAAAAACCTTGTGGATTGAGAGTGGGGCTCACCTTGCAGGTGGCTTGGCCCTGGGTGGCCTCTATTAGGCAATAATATCACCAGGGATTAGATCTTGTCTAGAAGGGCAGTCTGACTTTTAACTCTGATCTTAGACTTACCCCCAAAACCCACACTCACGGTGTCCCCCAACACCATGGAAAAACCACCCTAAACTCAAGACTTCAGAGCCTCAAGTATAGCCACACACTCACCTCAACCCTGCCCATGGACTGACCCCTAAATGTGTCCTCCACAGGACTCTGAATCCTGCTCACAGACTGATCCCAGGTTCTATGAAGTGAAGCCAACCTTGGCTCCTAACCCTGACCAAGATATAACTTTGATCATTTACTGAATACTAGTGACATTGAACATCTGTAAATCCTAAGATCCTGCAATTCTATTCCTAAGCATATACCCAGAGGAAATTTAAGCTCCTGTGTTTTGGGACACGTGTACAGCAATGTTCACTGCAACACTTGGAATAGCAAAAGAACAGAAAAAAACCTGTATTAGTTACCTATTACTGTGTAACTTTCTGCATTGTTTTCTTTCTCTGACAAGGAAAATTCTCCTGTTTCCTCATTTTCAAGTAGACACATCAGTTTCAGTCTGACAGGGAACTGCAGATCTGCACAGTGCGCTCACGGATGGAGGGGGTGAGCGCCACAAACCAGCTGTTTTTACTTCCATGTGGTATATATCTGCACAGGGTCAAAGTGACTTCTGCATTTGTGGTTTAAAACAGCACACATTTTTTTCATACTTCCTGTGGGTCAAGTGTCCAGGCATGATTGTACACTTCTCAAAAGGCTGCAGGTGTTACTTGGTCTCAGAGCTGTGGGACCTTGACTGGGGAAGGATCCACTTCCAGGTTCACTTGGTTATTGACAGAATTTAGCTCCTGTGCGTTCTTAGACCAAGGGTTTCAGTTTCTTCTTGGTTGTTGACCATGGCTGTCCTCATGTCCTGACCGTGTAGCCATCTCCAGGATGGCAGCTTACTTCAGCAAAGCCAGCAAGAGAGAGTTGACAGTCTGCTAGCAAGGTGGAAGTTACAGCCTCATCTAATACAACCATGAAGTGACAACCATCACATCTGTCATATTCTGTTAGTTAAAAGTTACTAGGTCCAGGACACATTCAAGAGGAGAGGAAAACATGGGTGTGAATACCACTAACAGGCAGGGATCGTTGGGAGCCATCTGAGAAGCTGGGCCCACAAGGATAAAAGCCAAAGGGATAGTATCTAGGATAGTGGTTACCTCTGGGAGTAAATGGAACAGAGATGCAAACACAATAGTACATATTTGCCAGGCCACCATGTCCATGTTGTAAGATCTTCTAATATTTCAAAAGAGGAATAAGAAGAGGAGGAAGACAAAGGAGAATTAAGAGTTTTTAAAAGCCCCATGTGGGGGGGTGGTGAAAAAAAGAAAAGCCCCATGTGGACTAAATAAAATACATCTGCAGCCTACTTGGGTTCCTAGCCTGTCAACTTTAGACGTTGAAGAATAGAACAGACATGGGAGTACAATGGGGCGGGGCGCATAGTGGGGCACATAAAACCATAGGGTGAGAAAGCAGCATCTGGTATAAGTGGGTGGGCTGGAGTTAGAATGTGCTACAATCCAGTGTCTGTGCTGGAGGACAACTCAAACGCCAGAGTGCGCACGAAACATCCAAAATGCTGCTTAAAAGTTTGAGACCGTCAGAGTTTGAACACTATGCAGCAGGGGACGCCGGGATGGAAATAACCTAGGAAGATAAATTTGTCAAGAGCGGGCACACTGGAGACCAGGAGACAGGCTAGGGGGTCACAGGGAGAGTAAGAGGTAGAGACCTCGGTCCTTTAGAATGTTGGCTCTCAGCTACCCATGCTGTCTCTCCTTTCATTGTTGGAAGGAGGAAGCGGTTTGCTCCTGCGGCACTTGACGGAACCTATCTTCGCCAGCAAAATGGGGAGGGGGCATGTCGTTCCAGGGCGGCAGGAGAAGCCACCGCCGGAACCCCTGAAGACCAGACGGCGACGCCTCACGCTGCACAACAACGTGGAGGGGCGAACTAGGCGCATCTGGCTGCCATGGAGACCGCCTCCATGGAGACGGGGAGCAGAGGATGAGGTCCTCTGGGGCGCCGACACAGGCCCTCCCAACCCCCCATCCCGCGTGCCTTCTTTGTTCTGATGCTTATCCCGGCCAGCCGGGCTCCTAGGATGCGTCTCAGGTTCCCGAGGGAGCGTTTCCTCCGTGGCATGGGGTTAAGGTGGAAGGGGGAGAGTCGAAACGCGGGGGACGCAGAGCGGGTTGGACTGAGGGTTTCGCAGCTCCTGAATAGGACCTTGCGATGCCCGTATCGAAGACCCATGCGGGCTTGGAAGCTGAGGAAGAAAGGTGGCCTTCAGGTGCCCCACTTAACTCTGAGCCCCACCTGATAGCTCCTCGAGGGGGGTCAGGCCCCAGGAGAGGCCTCTTCCAAGTTGGGATCGAAACGAGAGGGGCAAGCGCCGCAGCTGAAGGAGGGACGCGGGCGTACCCTATTCCCGGCGCTCCTCCTTTCCTCTCTCCCTTGGGTCCCGTCCAGCTTCTGGCCACGTCGGACGAGTTGCCGGCCTTCATCGCGAGAGCTGAAGGGCCCTGCCTACCCGAGAGTTCGCACGGCGCAGCCGCAGGGCCCCGTGCACGTGATACAGTGGCACCTCGCCCGTTGGTGGTTCTCGGCGCCCACTAATTGGTCCGGAGCATCCTGGCCCCACCCCCATAGGTCGACCAATCGGTGGAGGCGGGGGCGTGACGGTGGGGCGGGCGGCGGCGGCGCGGGGCTCCCTCCTCGTGTTCGGTGTTGAGCCCCCGCCGCAGCCGCGCCTGCCACTGCCACCGCCGCGGTCGTCCGTACCTGGCCCGGTCCCGGGGTGCGCCCCGCACGGTGAGCCTGCTTCTCCCGTCCCCTCCTGGTTCCGCACGGCTAGCAGAGATCCCCTCCAGGCCCCTCCGCAGTTCTAGGCAGCGGTGCCTGGCACCCCACCAGGCTGGGCGAGGGGTCTCTGCTTCCCGGGACGGATCTGAGAGGGTTCCCTGGCATCTGAGCTAAGGAGATGTCAGGACCCAGGATGCGGGTGACCGTTAGCTGGTGGAGCTGTTTTTCGCGGGGTGTTGGGAGGGCACATGTGACACAGTAAGGGCGGGGGCGTGATGGGGTCAGCACCGTTATCAGCCCCTTCCCCCCCCACCCCCCGCCCCATACCTCTCCCGCGCTGTTGCCACTGCCTTGCTGTGTGACCTTGGACGAGTAGCCTCTCTGAGCCAGGCGTGCCTCGGCATCCTTCGGGAGGAGGGCGGTGATGTCTGGTAGTGCGGGCTCCTGAGACTCCTGCGTCAGCAGAGGTGAGGGTGGGGAGGGCACAGGATTATTTCTGAGGGATGGAGCCGCTGCCTCAAAGCCCGGGAGGATTGTGATGGGACGTGCGACCGCTTCAGTCCCCTGAGAAGACGAGAATAGGACTGGGATGGGGACGCCACACCCACGGGATGCAGCAGGAGAGGATACAGGGTTCTACACTTGTGCCTTTGTTGACTCTCCGGGCTCCTCCCGGGAGTCTCGCAGCAGGAGATCTTCTGTTTAGGTGCAGGACCAGTGCTGTTAGCAGGAATTGAGGAGAGGAGAGGTTTGCCTCTCCCCTGAATCTTGGCATTGAGATGTGGGGTAGTGCAGTTTTTCTATCCAGGTTGCCAAAGGTCAGAAGCGGCTGTCTAACCTGACCTCTATTTTGGGGGGCTTCCAGGGGAGGGGCCTGGCTGGGGTAGCAGTCTGGAGTTTAGAGCAATTTAAATGCCCTCTAGCAGGGAGCTGGGTGGGGTGGGGAGAGTCTGGATTTTGTGGGGAGGAGATGCTGGGCATAAGAGGGCTTCACTTTCTGGGGAGACAAAAGGATGGGATTGGGGAGTTCTTGCCCCACTTCATCCTCCTACGACCTTAGTGATAAACAGTCATGCTTACCCTTGCACCTTTGACCTGTTGAAGGCAGGAGGAAATGGAGTCAGCCACACCTGATCTCCAGGCTTGCCTTTGCCGGCTTTGATTTAGGTAACCAGGCCCCACCATGTGCCAGGCCCCTTATCAGCTTCTGCAGTCAGCAGGTCATTTTGGCCTCATTGGATTTACTTTTTACCAGCTTGAGCTTTCATGAGAGGCTGGTCAAGTATTTCTGCTGGTCTGAGTGTTTAAGCCAGGCTGAGCCCTGGTCAGCGGTGGGGGAGGGAGAGGTGAGTGTGGAAGGTTTTGGAGTTGCTGACTCAGAAAGTCCTTCAACAGGTTGAGAAACAAGGCCCCAAGAGGTTAGGGGCGTGCCCCCAGCCCCTGCTGGCTCTGTGATGCTGGGATTTGGGAACAGCCTCTGGGGCAGAATACACCTGTGGGCCGGAGTGGGTAGCAGGTTCTGGAGCTCCACTTTGTCATGGACAGATTGTATTTGGCCCGCCCTCCAGGCCTGGGGTGGGACTACCTGGACTGGTAGCTCGTACCTTAGGAAGCCTAGAACTCCAGGTTTCTGTGTAACCATCCCTCTGCCCACCCCCTTGTGATATTCTTGGGCCTGCTCCGAATGCCAGAGGAGGCTTCACTGGGCCTAGCTGAGCCCTGCCCAGGGTAGAGTGGCCTCAAAGCAGCCAACCTAAGCTGTTAGGTTTCTGTCCGTTGGAGAATTTTCCCTGATTTCCCTAAGAGTAAGAACCAAAGAAGCCCCAAGGCCAACTCGCCAGCTGTCCCCGAACTGTGACTCTGTGGTCCCACCCCTGACCTGTTGACAGCCCATCGGAGGGGGTTGTCATTTGTGTGTGCATGTGTGGGGTGTACAGTGTTCCTCCTGGGGCCCTTCCCAGGATGTAGTCTTGTCTTTCTCAGGAGTCCCTCTGCTTGCAGGCACCACAGGCTCTCTGCAGTCTGCTCTCTGATAATCCCTGGGGACCTGGCTGGCTGGGGGGTGGGGGGAGGGGAAAGCAGGAGGAGGGGAGGAAGAGGAAGGTCCCTCAACCCTTGAACCATTTTCTGAGAAGTCTGAAGGCCCCAGAGGACTCGCCATCCAGAGGACCATTCCTGGATGTTCTGGGATTGACCTCAAGCGCCTCTCTGCCAGTGCTGCCTTGAAATTGCTGTTGCTTCAGAAACCAGGCCTTTGGGGCTTTGCTTCTGCAAAGGTGGGGGTGGAGTGGAGAGTGTTGTTATGGGGCTTCAAATCCCTGAGGAAGAGGCCACTGCTTATTTCTGTGCTACAAATGGGGAAACTGAGATACCGAGATGTGAAATAACTTGCCCATGTAGCCTGAATGTGAACCAGGACTGCTGGGCTTTGGAGCCCACGTTCTTCCATCCCTGCTGCCTCAGGGTGGCGGGCGGGGGAGGCGTGGGTCAAGGTCAGGACTTGGCACAGGGGGAGACGTGAGGGTTGTAGGGGGGATGGCCAGTGGCTCCCTATGGATATGGTAGGAATCCCGATGTCCTCTCTTCCCGCTTCTGACAGGACTTGTGTATGAATGCCAGTCTGGCTCCCACGAGATGGGAACCAGCAGAACTGTCTGCTGGGAAAGGAGGCCTGCTTTTTCCAGCCAACTCTGGACCTCTGAAGTCCCTTGTCTCCCCTCTGTGTTCTCACTACCCGAGGGCTATGGACAGTGCCTGAGTGCCAGCTCCATGCTGAGCTCTGTAGATGAGAAGTGGGTCTTGCCCTCAGTGGGCTTTCCCCCTCAAGGAGGGCACGGGCAGGTAACCAGCTGATTGTAGCAGGACTAGAAGGATGGCCAGTGGGAGGCCACACTATGTGACACAGAGCAGGGGTTGGCTAGGAGAGGGAGGGGACAGTTCCTCTGCCTGGGGGCCTCCCAATGTAGAGTCCCTGGCCCTGAATGTGCCTCTCTGGAGGCAAGGCCCATGCTTAGGTGCCCTTGGTTTAGTCATTCATTCATTTAGCAAATAGAAACTGAACACAGCTCCTCCCCGCCGGGCACTGGGCTAAATGCTGAGTACACAGGGTTTGGCAAAAATACATTTGCTGTCATTGTAAGATGGGAAGCAAAGATCTTAAATGACTTCAAGAAGCAAAATGAAGATCCTTTAAAAGATTTTCAGGTGTCTTCTGGGATAGGTAGGGGCTACCGTTCTATGACTGACCCCAGGGAGGCCCTGGCCCAAGGTGAGGCTGGTAGTTGTCCTCCCTGTAGCCCAGGCTGGACCTGAGGGCTAGCCTTCAAGGGTGCTGGTCTGGGGCTGTTCCAGCCCTGGGCAGACCTACATTCCTGAGGTCCAAGCCTGGCACTTTCCTGCACCTTCCTAGGCCTCCTACCAGGAGACTCCTGGTACCCAAGCTCTTTGTTCTGCCTGTGATGCTGGCTTGAGTCTGGAGGGCTTCTCTTGCATTAGGAAGTGAAAGAGGTGAGTGAGGCCTGTTCCCAGGGCAGCTTGGCATCTGAGGCTATCCCAAGGTCATGCTCTTTGACAAGCTCAGTCCTTGTGAGAAACTGTGAGGCCACCTGTGGCTTCTCTTTATTCCCTGGATTAGCCAAGGTCATTCATGGGTCACTCATCTCTAAACACTTCAGTGTGTATCTCTGAAAAATGACAATTCCATTATCTAACAAGATCAGCTCTTCCAATTTAGTATCATATAATATCCAGTCCCACTCACAATTCCTAATTATCTCCCAGATGTCTTTTTTGATAAGTAGTTGGAAAGCCCTTACCCTATTTATTTTTCTTCTTGCAGCTGATATGGTGAAAAAACCAGGTCATTAGTCCCATAGAGTATCCTGCCTTCTTGATCTCTGTGTGTTAGTTTAGAACAGCATTTGGCAAACCTTTTCTATGAAGGGCCAAGCAGTAAATATTTTAGACTTTGCAGATTCTGTTGCAACTACTCAAAGTAGGTTTGCTTTAGTGGCAAAAGCAGCCATAGACAACTTGTAAACAAATGAGGGGGGTGGTGTTCCAATAAAACTTTATTTACAAAAAGCAGGTGGCAGCCCCACAGACTGTTGTTTGCCCATCCTCTGTCTAGAACAGCCTACCTTTAATTTTCTACTTGCAGTTTGAAGGAAAAAAAAACAAAACAGGTCAGTTGGCCTGTAGAATAACCTGTCTTCTGGGCTTGTCTCATTCCCTTCTTGAGGAGGCATTTAATTTGCCCCACTAATCTCTGTTTTTAGTAAGGGGGAGGTTGGAACGAGAGGCTTGATTAGATCCAGTTTAGACATTTTGGGCGCAACTCCTTTGTCACTGATGCTGTGACCTCACGCTGCCTCACATCAGCAGGCATCAGCTTGTCATGCTGTCCCGCTGTTACCAAGGGGAGACCGACAGGGTGTGACAGCCCGAAGTCCCATCCCTCCACCAATGAACCTTGTGTCATTCCCTTGAGAGCCCCAGGTCAGCTGTTCGTGGCACTTGAGCGCCCTGAGCATCCCTTCCTGGTGTAGTATCTGCTTACTCATTGCTTCCAACGTTCGTCTCTTTGGGGGTTGCAGAATTACGTCGCATGTGGTAATGCCTTTGTTGTTTGCTAGCAAGCATTCTATAAGGAAGAGCTTCCCTTTAACCACTAGGGTGATTTGGCTACAGGAGAGGCCAGGAGACAGGCCGAATGATTTCTCTTTACTGTCAATTTTCAGAGTAAAGAGTGAGGGCATTGCTACCGTCAGTGGTGACAAATGAGGACTTGGGTTGGTTTGTTTGGCTTTCTTTCCTCGTTTATAGTCTCTGAATGCTCTGATTTTAAGTATTCCATCTGTTTCTGTCAGTTGCGCTCATCCTTTCTGATGCTTAGAATTGGTCCTGGCTCAGCCCGTCAAAGGCCAGGCTGCTCACGTTGTCTTCTTCCTGGGTTGCCTCCCTCTGCCCTCGCCCTGAGGCTGCAGAGGATTCCTCTCCCTGAGGAGTCAGCCAGTGTTGGAAGTGGGTTCCGAGGCGGGCACACCCCTCTGCAGGCATGTGTTCTGTAAATGGTCCTGCTCTGTCCCCAGGAGGGAGTGCCCTGAGCATCTGTTCCTCTCCCGTGGGCCCCGTTGTTCCCCCTCCAAGCACACTGTTGACTCTGCCCTGGGCCCAGCTGCCCCTGGGCCCAGCCACCCTGGGTGACCAGACAGGTGGCCTCTGCTAGGGGAGAGCACAGCCTGTGTCTGCGCTGGGCCAGCCCTTGGCCCAGAACTGACCCCTGGGAAGTGTCAGTGAATTCTTCTTCCCTTCCAGGCCGCCCCACCTGAGGCCTCAGGTGGGCTGGACACAGAGTCCTGCGCTGGCAGTTGGCACCCCAAGCCGTAGCTCAGCACATTTGACAGGCGCTGGCTCAACAGGGTGTCGGGCCGGGGCTCCTGGTGAATGTGGGGAGTGAGTGGAGGAGTGTGGGCAGGAGGCCCCTGTGCTGGAGGGCACAGGCACCAGCTGGGCTGCTGAGAGCAGCTGGGTTTGGGTCCTTTCTAAAGGGAGGTCCTCTGCTCTCCCCCAGCCCTGGGCTCATGGCCCTGACGCCGCTTCTCCCCCTGCTCCCTCAGGCTCCTGCTGGTGTCCCTGGAGCATGGGAGGCTGTTGAGCTCGAGGCAGTGTCTGGCTGATGCTGCATGTCTCACCCTGTGGCGGGGAGGGCGTCCATGGCTGCAGCCAACAAGGGTGAGTGCCAGTGGGCCTAGCGAGAGGGGGCACCATTGGGTATGGGGCCTGTGTCTGTGTGTATGAATATGCCACATCCGGGGCTCACTCAAGCTCTGGCAGGGAACCTGGGGGCCCTGCCGACTGCCTGGTGTGTGCCCTGAGTCCCCGTGCTTCTGCCTTCCTGTTTACTGTAGTGGTTGGGGTGTGTGGGGCTTAGGGAGAAGGCTGGTGAGGTGGGCAGGGCCATCGCAGGCTGCGACAGGAAATTTGGGTTTCATTCGGAGACCAGAAGCGCTCAAGAGGATTTTGGGCAAGGGAGGCATGGTGAGATTTGAGGGTCAGGTCCGTGGGGCTGAGCCTCCGCTGAGTGTCTAGGAAGCCAGGCCCTCCTACCAAAAGGCTTCTTGGGAGGGCTCCTGGGAGGTCTAGGGTTGTGGGGGTCAGAAGGGCCTGGGTCATGCTCTTGGCAAAGGCGGGCTTCTCCCAGGCTTGCTTCCCCCAGCCCAGGCCCTCAGCCCAGTTCCAGCTACCGTGCCTCTCTCAGTCTCCTGCGTTTCTGGCCTTGGAGAACTCATCCCAGCTGGGCATGGCAGAGGGCCTGGAGGCAGAGTTAGGAGGACATCTCTGGGAGGGGTCTGGGAGGCTCCCCAGGGTTTTACCTAGTAGTGAGCAGTGATGAGGTTTAGTGGTAACAGCCTCTCCTAGGCGGGCCTGGAGCTTTTTGGGCCCCTGCATTTCTCCCACCACTAGGCAGCTCCGATGGACCTGTTCCTGCCTCTGCTCCCCACCTCCCACGCCCTCCCAGGTTGGGTTCATCAAGAGGGGGAGGTAGAGGCCTCCGACACTGGCAGACCTAGAATGGAAGGTCCCAGAGAAGGGGAGCTTGGCATATGAAGGAGAGCACAGTCTAGAGGCCTTGGACTGAGGGCCCAGGAACCTGTCCCATCCTGTCTCTGGCCTGACCTCATCCCAGGGTGATGATGTCAGCCAGTCCCTGATCCTCTCTTGCTCCCTCTCAGGGTGGGTGATTTTTGTGGGAGACTGGGCAGGAGGGGGCCTCAAGCTCATGATCTCGTGTCCAGTAAGATGTAGTCTAGCCCTGAGAGGCGCCCAGCCTGTGGGTGCTGGGTGATGTCAAGGGCAATTGCAGGGAGTTGGGGAGTTGACAAAAGGGAGTAGTTTCCTGGAGCCCCTGCAGCTCTGGGGCCCTCGCCCACTCTCCTAGGCACCAAGCCCAGAGTCCGGAGCATCCACTTTGCGGCCGACCACGATGCAGAAGGCTCCCAGAGCCACGTTCACTTTGACGAGAAGCTGCATGACTCGGTGGTAATGGTCACCCAGGAGAGCGACAGCAGCTTTCTGGTCAAGGTACATGCACCCCACCCCCCATCACCAGCCTTACTCTCCACTCTTTTCTGGCCCTCTCTGGCTTCCTGGGTCTGTCTGTTCATTTCCTCTACGTGGGGTTCACAGGCACCTCCCTCCCTGGGCCTTAGTTTCCTCCTCTGTAAAGTGGGCGGTGGTGAGATGGCAGTCAGAGGAGTGCATCTGAGAACTTTCCTTGAATAGGTGGGAGGAGCCGTTTTTTATCCATGTCACCTCCACGCAGCAGTGGAAGGCGGGGTCAAGGCTGTGGTGAAAGGCCTGGGTTCAAGTACAGGCCTGCTACTCTGGCTCTGTGACCTTGGCAGATTGTCTGTTTCCTCCTCCCTGCAGTGAGGACAATTCACACCTCACAGAGTTGGTGTGAGAATGAAATGGTGTGAGGCCAACTGTGCCGCTAAAAGGTGTGGCTTATTCTTCTGTGCCAAGCCTCTGGCTGATTTAGGCTCCCGGAGGTGGTGTTTAGGTATCTCCTCCCTGTTGCCTGCTGGGTGGAGCACCCCCTCTCCTAGTGGTCACACTTCGCCCCCTCCAGTGCACTCCTCCAACTGCTGGGACATGGTGGGATTACTGTCCATTTGGGAGAGGCAGGAGGAAGTCTCTGGAGGGATGGACGAGGGCAACGGAGTGAGGCCCTCAGGCTGGACAACACATGGGCTCCAGAGTTGAGCAGGTGTGCCCGGGCCTGGGAAGGTGTCCGGTCCACTGAGACTACGCTGAGGGAGAGCCTCCAGCCCTGCTCAGAAAAGAGCCCGGATTCATACTCATTTCTGCCCAACTCAAAGATCTCCTCTTCCTACCACTGGCAGCTTCATTAACAGAATGAACCAAAACTTTTAAAAATAGCTGCATCCTCCTCCCCTCCCCATTACAACATCCATTCATGTCTATTAGAGGAAATCTGGAAGATAGAGAAAAATATAAAGAAACTTTAAAGTAGCCACAATCACACTATCCAGAAATAGCCAGGGTTAATATTCTGATATGTGTCACTCCACCTTTTTTTGGTAAGCTTTGTTTCTAAAAACAAAAAGCTGGTATCACAGTGTACATGCTACTTTTTGTTTGCGTCTGTTGTGAACCATCTCCTGCCTGTGTTAGTAAATAATCCTCCACGAACTTTTACAACTGCCTGGTATCCCAGTATGTGTCTCAGCATTGATTTAGTTGGTTCCCTAGTCCTGGTGTTACGGTTGTTTTTATTCTCACGGTTATAAATAGGGCAGTCATGGGTTCTTTTTTGCATGTCTGAGTATTTCCCTTGGAAAATTCGGTATGTGGTACAGCTGGGCCAGAGGGTGAGAGTTGGCAGGAACAGTCAGAAGCTCTCTCAAGAGGTGTGCCCTCCACCACCAGCGTTCGAGGCCACGGGGACTGAATTTATCCCACAGTGATGTCACCTTGATTGCACCGAAAGGCCGAGTGCTCTTCACAGCACCCAGCTGGGCCATCCAGCCCCTGGAACTGTGAGCGGGAGTGTGGGGAACAGCTTGCACCCCCGGGCGTCCTAGACAGTGGTCAGCCTACTGCTCCGCAGCCACCCTACTTGTGACCCTCCACACCACTTGCGTTTCCATGGATGGCATCAGTCCCCCAGGGTGTCAGTTGCTGTGTATGAGCAGCAGAAATCTCTTGGGTTGCGAGTTGGGCCATGGGGCACAGTGGGCCTTTGTGGGCAGGCGGGCATCTATGTTCACATGCCAGCTGATACCAGGCCTCTGGGCTACTCCGGACTGACACAGTGGTCTTGTGTCTGTTTTTCTAGTTCTGTCCTACCCTTCATCATGTGCTGCCCATGTTGCCTGGTGAAAGTGACTAGAGGAGCAGCGTCGCTGACCCCGGGCTGTGGGCTCTGGGCAGTGCTGGATGATGGCCTGTGTCGTGGGCCCTCTGGCAGTGTGCTGGGCAGGCCCTGGGGGAGGCCGTAAATGAAGGCGTCCCCTTCCCCCACCCTGTTGCAGGTTGGCTTCCTGAAGATCCTACACAGGTATGAGATTACCTTCACCCTGCCCCCGGTGCACAGGCTCAGCAAGGACATCCGAGACGCACCTGTCCCCAGCATACACCTCAAGCTCCTCAGCATCATGCCCATCCCAGAAGGTGGGTTGCCTGCTCAGGGCTCCGGAGACCTGTCCTCCAGCAGGGCCCGGGTATGAGTGGGAGTGAGAGATGGGGTTCTCCCCGCTTAACCCCCTATCTAGAGTGTCTCAGCAGCTCAGCAAACTGGAACATACCTCTCCATGGGATTGCAGTGGGGCAGCTTGGCAGGTCTCATGCCCCAGGCATCCCCCTGGGCTGAAGCCCATGGGCTCATATGTTGGCCTTTGTTAGCCAGCCCGACATACCTCAGTCCGCTCTCCCACCTGCCCCACAAGCAAATCCTGCTAAAGCCTCAGGAACTTTGGGTGTCTAACTCCTCGTCCCTGCCAGTCCTCACTGAGCTTCAGGCTGCTTCGGCACTCCCCTGCCACCCCCATCCCCTGCCAGCCTGGCAGAGGCAAAGGTGCCTGTTTTGAGGTGTGCTGAAGCTCCAGCTTCAGTTTCATGCTCTTCGACCTTCTCACAACCTTGCTCTTAAATTGAGGGAGTCCCCGCAGACCTTTGCCTCTTGCCACCTGGTCTCCCAAGGCTATCCTTACCCTCTTCCCCATCACCTCCTCGCCCTCCCATCCTCTTTGGGAAATCCTAAAAGGAGCCTGAGTTTGAGCCTTGAATCCATATGGGATGGCCCTCAGGCTGGAGGTTCCTGAGGGGTGTGCCCAGCACTGGGGATGGGGGTGGATCTTGGGCCATCTGTGCTCCTTGGCAGGAGGCAGCCAGTCTTGGTAGTGGGTGGAGGTCAGTGGGTGCTGGGGGGGGGGGGTCCCACGAGGCCACGGAGATGCTGATTCCCCGGGCAGGTTACAGCGTCAAGTGTGAGTACCTAGCACACAAGGAGGGCGTCCTTAAGGAGGAGATGCTGCTTGCCTGTGAAGGTGGCACCGGCACCTGCGTCAGAGTGATGGTGCAGGCACGCGTTATGGGTGAGAGCATAGCGCGGGTCTGGCTCAAGGAGGGAGGCAGTTTGGCCACAAAGGGTTTCAGGGTTTCTGTCCTCCCGAAAGCCTGTCTGTAGAGATAACCCTTGCTCTGGCCTGGGGTTCTCCGTGTTCTTGGCTGGTGCCTTTCTCCCCACCCCCAACAGAGTCCAGAGGGGAGGGGTAGAGGTGCCCTTGGTATGGGTTGGTGCCCTGGATCTAGCCTGGCATACGGACCTGTCGCCTGCCTTGCAGACCGGCACCACGGCACACCCATGCTGCTGGACGGTGTCAAGTGCGTGGGCGCTGAGCTAGAATACGACTCGGAGCACAGCGACTGGCACGGCTTTGACTGAGGCCCGTGCCCCCACCCGCCTCGGGGCCCCTCAGCCTTAAACCCCATCTCGTCTCCTCACGATGGCTACATGCTAGTGTGGTTTCCTCCCCCCTCCCTGGGGGAGGTGTGGGGATGGAGTCCAGGAGCCTCCAAGCCAGGGCCTCGCCCACGCCTCACCTCTGCCTTCATTTGTGCCACCTCCCTTCCTCTCTGCGTGCCTCAGTCTCCTGCCTGAAGAAGTGGGTTGAGCTCCCAAGGAGGTTATCTGAAGAGGGTGGGGGAGGGGGGAGGGGCAGGTCCACCCCAAGCCATAGGGGCTCCAACCAGGGCCTGTGAGAGGAGGGAGCTGGCTGTGAGGTCACTGCCCTCATTACTGCTGCTGCTGTCTCGCTTTGGCCACCTCTTCTGCCCCCTCCCTCTCCCATGCTGTCCATGGTGAGTAGGAGGGAGATGCAGTTCTCTACCCCACCCCCCAGGCCTGTGTTACTTGGTTTTTATGACTGGTTAGGGTAAAACCTTAAAGAAATAAAACTTTCAGTGGCTACCAACCAGAGGCCAGTGGGATTTTTGTTCTCTGGGGCCCCAAAAAGGCCAAACTTTCACAGATGGACCAAGGAAGTTTTGGCTAGACTTTTAGGAGACAAGGGCACTGAGTGATAATACAGCACTTAACTCCAAGAGGTCTGCACAGGTGATGGCATTTTGGGCCTGGGTACAGTTGTGACACAGTTTGGACGGGGAGGGACCTTCGCTTACACCTAAGAAAGGCCTTGCCAAGCTGGGCAGTTCTGTTTGGGATGCTTGATGGGGAGAGAGCAGCACCCCCTTCTGGTCAGTTCTCAGCCCTCGGCACAACTGAAAGTTTTCAGGCCTTCACTACTCCACTATTAGGGTCCCCTCTTGTGAGGTACCACAGGCCACAATGCTTCACCTAGAGCATAAGTGCTTTATTGTCACGTTAGGGTTCTCAGGCAGGTGGGGCTGCTGCATGTCTGGCTGGGCTGGGAACGTGCTAAGGGCACACCCAGTTGACGACAGAGCTGGGACAGCCCTCAGCGCTTCCTCTGCATTCGCTACCTTCCCCAACTGTGGCTGGGATAGGGTGCAAATGGGGCGTTTATAGGTTGCTCTTGGGGACTTCCCAGATGGTCATTTGTCCTGAAGGCAGCCCCCACCCCCACGAGCTACCTCCACATCCCTTCTAGCCTTCAGCCTGCTACTGCCCTTTTTACAATGAACAGCCCTACAGGGGCGGTCAGCACCACACCCAGGAAGGCGCTACCACCGTTTCTCTGGAGTCAGCCTCCAACCCTTTCTCTGGTACAGGGCTGCTCTGCCCTGCTTCATGGCCTGTGCCCACCAGTCAGCGCACTCGGCCGCGCGTCCTTCCTCATGCCGCTTCTGCCCGCCACTGCACCCGGCCTCTCCCAACTGCTCCTCCCCCACCCCCACCCCAATTCAGCCAGGGCCATCTTCCGGGTCACGTGCTCCCTGTGGGCGTGCCGTCTCACCAACTCCTAGGTCTCCTTGACTTCAGTCCTTGGCAGCACCCCACAGCCCCAAACAAAGCCAGAGTTTCTGGACGTGTCCTCACCCACACTCCTGCGACCTGGTGTTCCCGAGCAAGAGGGCGGGGAAAGGGGCGCCGACCTTAGATTCATGCACCCTAGCGCGTTCCCCAGACCCGGGGACAGGAAGAGGGCGGGGCCGGCCGAGGGGGCTGACGCCGCGCCCACCCTCAATTGGAAAGAAAGTCGATGGTGGCGCGCACCGAGCGATTGGTACTGACATCGACGGCGGTGACCTTAATCTCGGTGTCGCCGAACTGCATGGCGGCGCGGATCTCACGGCGGCCAGGGGGCACCCCCTCGGCCGGCTCGAGCTCGAGGCTGAGCGCTCCGCACTTGCGCACGCCGGGGTCGGTGATGAAGCGCGCGTCCTCGGCGGCGCAGCAGTACAGGTTGATGAGCACGCGCCGCTGGCCGGGGCGCGCGGGGCAGTAGCTGCGCCGCACCTCCTCGCCCAGGGCCACCGACTGCTCGGCCGCCACGAAGCGCTCAAAGACGTCGGTGCACCAGCGGCGGCCATCGCGAACCAGCAGCTTGTCCGGCGGGTGGCGCCCGGCCACGAAACGGTTGAGCACGCCCACTCCGTAGGTGAGCGGCGAGCGGCGCACCCGCACCACGCCCGGAGCCTGCCCGAAGAGCACGGCGCCCTTGAGGATGGTGAGGCCCACGTCGTGCGGGACCACCACGCGCAGGCCGCGGGTGCCCAACGCCGCCTGCACCGCATGCTGCAGCACTGCCGACTCTGCGAAACCACCCACCAGGAACAGCAGCTTCACGCCCTGCACCTCCGGCCTTGCTAGCAGTGCCTCTGCAGGAGCAGGGTGGAGGGAAGGGGATAAGGGTTGAGGGGAGGAGTGGGGGAAGAGAGAGAGCACCAGATGCTGAGACCACTTCTCCACAGGTCCGCAGGACTGTACCCTCCTGGCAGCTATAAACTAGCCATTCATTTATAAAACTGTGGACAGCGCCCACGAAGACACTGAGTACTTTCATTGAGAGCTCCTGGCAAACTCCATGGACTCTGCCTCCCCAGTATTTTCACACCCCCCTTCTCTCCCACCACGACTTGGAGGGCTTGAGATAAGGGTGTGCATTTATATATATATTAAGTGCCGACGACCTGCAAGACCTTGTGCTCACTCCCTACTCAAGCTCATTAAAATACTTGGCTTGATGAGTTGAGAACCCAATGCTACGACCCCATTTCAGACACAGGGAACTGAGGCACCAGAGCTGCTTTAACTTGTTAAGATTCCACATCATCCCTCCCAGCTCTTAATCACTGTGCTGCGCTGCACCCTCCAGGTGTGCCCGACACTCGGTCTCTCCAGTGTGAGGACATGGAATTTCCAAGCACTAACAGGAGAAATCCCTGCACCTGGGTGTGTATGTGGGGTGTGTTGGACCCAAGCTCAGGGGCTCACCTATGTGCTGGATGATCCCGTTGACGGTGGGCTGAAAGAGCTCGTTCATGGCCTCACACGTCATCCTGAGCATCCCCTGTGAGGACCACTTCACAAAATTCACGCTGTAGGTGAAGGGGCACAGGCCCATGTGTCAGGGACCTACCCCTGCCTCCAGGACTGCGTGCGGGGTGATCCCGACCCCCCTCCCAGGGGCCTGAGCCGCTGGCCTGCTTCAGGCCCAGGCGCGAGTCCCAAGGGAGGAGCCCTTTGTGTCCAGGCAGGAGTCAAGTGCACTGGTTGGCATGGCTTGTTGCGTGTGCCGGAAGACAGATGTTGGTCCTTACCCAGGGGCCTGCCTGGGTGGCAGTGTTCATGGGCTTCCCCCTGCCCTCCTGGCTAGCACGTATGAGCCCAGAGGCGACGTGGGTGGGGTTGGGGGTGGATCAGGTGAATCCCCTCTGCCCCTTGGGGCCCACGCCCTCCCTTGCAGGGGTGTTCCCCATTAGCAGACTCTGCTGAGCCGAGCCCAGGCCTACCTGCTCCTGCGCAGGGCCGTCTCCACGTTGTGGCCTCGCTGCTTGCGGTAGAAGTCGATGAAGGAGAAGGGCAGAGAGATGTTGAGCGCCCCCACACGGTGTGGGGCTGCCGTGCGTTTGCGGGCCTCGAAGGCGATAGTCAGATCCACCCAAGCTGCTGGCCGTTGTCTTTTGAAAGTGGCAATGAAGTCTGCCCCGAAGATGCGGCCTAGCAGCTGCTCAAAGGCCAGGTCCACCCCCACAGCGCCATAGGGACCACCTGGGTGGGTGGGGGCGGAGAGGCGTCAGCACCAAACCTGCCGCCAGGGGGCGTCGGCCAACCCAGGGCCCTGCCCACTACTTACCAGATGCCTTGTAGAGTTCCTTGAGGGTGCCATGGGGCTGCTCCAGCTGGTGCACTGTCAGGTCCACCGTGCCTCCCCCACAGTCTGCCACCATGTAGCGGTCTCCTAGGCGGTGAGTGTGAGTGCACCACTGGCCTGCCCGGCAACCTTCGGCCTATGCCCCCTCAGAGACTCACTCAGCCCCCAGCCCTGCCCCAGGTCCCAGCTCTGCCCACCTGCCTGCCTGCCTGCCTGCCAGGGTGGGGAGTGAGGTGCTTCAGGCTGAGCCTCAGGCCACTGGTAAGTGTGGGGGGAAATGGTTCCAGCGGGCTCGGCAACGCCCACTGTGGAGGGTCCCCAGGAGGAAAGGGCGGTAGGACCTCGGCCGAGCGAGCGGCAGTGCAGGGACTGTGACGGTGGCGCGACATACGGGGGATGGAGGAAGGGACCAGTTTTCTAGGGGCTGGTGCCGGTTTCAGTGTCCCCTTCCCCAGGATCAGTACAGGGTGTTTCGCAGGCCCAAGAAATACCTTCATCCCTCCCTGTGCCCACCTGCTTGCATCTCTGCCCACAGCTCTCCGACACCCGACTCCACCAGGAATGTACGGCTGTGGCGGGACCTTCGCAGCTGTTCTCGGGCTGGGGGTCACAGCAGGACAATCAGGTTAGAAGGAGGTGCCTCAGCTACCACGTTCAACCCCCACCCCCTGCCAGCGCCCTCCATGAGCACCTGGGATTGCCAGTGTTCCTGAAACTTCTGCTCCATTCCTAGTTGGAGAGGGCAATACTGAACCCCAAAGGGTCCAAAGAAACTACAGGGGGTGAGCTCAGGTGCTGGGAGGAGGTGTTTCTGGACACATTTCTGTGGTCTCTTAATGCAGGAGGACTCAGGTCATGGCAAAGTCAGGTTAGGAGGGTTTGGAGCTGTGTGTGTGTGTTTTCTTGGGAGATCTGGAGGAGCTTGGGACTTGGGAGTTCTCTCTGTTGTGGAGATGGCATCTGGGAGGGTGACCGAAGTTGACCATAGCCGTTTCAGTGCCTGGCCTGACTGAGGCAGATGCTTAGGGCTGATTGAGGGGACAGCTGAGCCAGTGGCTGTTTAAGGAAAGCTCCTGAAGCCACCACCTTGGGCTGAGTGGGAACTGACTTCCTTGTCCATACTAAGCATCTCCACCTAGGCTGGGCTGTGTCTTCTGCTCTCCACCCCAATTCAGGGCTCCCCACCTCAGAGAGTTCTCCCCTGGGGCAAAGTGAAATCTCTGCCCTCAGACTGGGTTCCCCCAGGTCAGGGCTGTGCCTCCTCCCTCAGACTGAAGTCTACCAGGGATGTTTCTGCCCTCTCAGATTGGGTTCCTCCAGGGTCTGGGGGTGCTTGCCTTTACACTGGGTGTAGCTAAGCTGCTGACCTCGGTGACACTTTGACCCTCCAGGGTAACTGCCTCCAAGCCTAACACTGGGCACCTCAGGGGTGGCTCACCCTGGCGGAAGCTGGAGTCGATGGAGCGACGCTCGCCCAGGCACCCGTGACCTGGGGCCCGGCTGCTCAGGTCCAAGAGCTGGTGCAGGCGCAGCTTCCGGCAGTAGACAGAGGCGGCCTCGGGCTCCAGGGCGATAAGCAGTTGCTCTGCATCCTCTCTTGACACCAGACCAGCCTGAGGAGGGCGGGCAGGGCCAGGGGGCATCACGGGCTATCACATCTCAGAGGGCACCCGAGGGCAGGGAACCAGGGCCTATAGGGCGCCCAGCTCCTCCCCAAAACACCCGTGCTAATCCTCCTAGGCCCCTCTATGCTGCACAAATTTGAAGCTACCTTAGCCACCGTGACTAGGCACCCCGGTCATGGCCAGGGACACCAGAAGGTTGCCCAGGAGAAAGAGACCTTAGAGTAAAAACCTAGAGAGTCTGGGATCTGCCCTTCTGAGCTGCCCAAGGGACTGCAGCAAGGTCCCCTTCACGGGTTCGGGGCTGCCAGCTGAGCACAGGCTGAAACTTTAGCGCTGCCCACATGTGTGCGTGTGTGCATAATGGCTAGACCACCAATCAGAGGAGAGGTGTGGGGTTCCCTTTGGCTCACTGAACCGTCTTCCTCCACCAAGCTGGTGTCAGACAGTGGCCAGGGAATGTGATATCGAAGGAAGGAAACTTAACAGTAAAATTCCAGGCACCAAGACAGGCCAGTTGGGAGAAAAACACTTGGGAGCTGTTACTTCCTGCCTCAGGATGGGGGATCCTCATGGAAAATACTACACAGTTTTGTGGGATTCCCCAGATTCAGATGGGGGATGGGAGGGGATGGGCATGGAGACTTCCTGCCCAGGGCCAGCCCTTCCTGAGCTGGCAGCCAGGGAACAGCGTGGGAGGAAGCAGAGTGGGTAAACTGGCAGGGGGGTACTAGGGGGCGGTACTGTTTGTTCTGACTGGGTCGGCTTTCATCCTGGTCTCTGCTGGGGTTGGGGCGGGGGGGTGGGGTTGCCCACTAGGTTCAGGATTAGCTCCTTCCAGTGACAAGTGTAGGCACCTGGCATCTGGGGACTGGGGCGTGCCTGGCCCACAGGGGTGTGTGTGTAGGGGGCCACAGGGCCCACAGAACCCTTTTGGAGGTCCTAGGGTGTTCCCAAAGGCCCCAGGGGCAAGACCAAACGACGAGTTTTTCTCTGGTAGTCTGCATCCACCACCCTGCCCCTGTCCATATCCACTGGAGAGGAAGGTGCCTGAACTGCGTACCCCTTTCTCCAGAACTTTAGGCATCTCTAATGACAGGAATAGCAACAAACTCTGTCCAGAGTCACCTCCTTTCGTGGTCCTATTTCTCTGCTCAAGAACCTTTAGTGGTTGGGGCCACTGTGGTGGTGGGTTCTGGAAAATACTGATACCAGCCGAAGTGGGTGTTTTGCCCTGCCCAGCTACTGTGAGTGTTGGCTGCTACCGGCTCACAGCTTCCCCTTTCTCTGCAAAAGGGCCCTCAGCTGAATGGGAACGACCCCACTTGCTGAGCCCCGCCCTCCCTGCCAGCAGTCACTGACAGACTGATACAGATGCACAAAAGGCCTGCCCTTGCCTCGCCCCACCAACTCAGGGGTACAATTCTACCCCCAGAGCTCTCCATGAGGTCAGGCTGAGGCTGAGTCCAGCTGAGACCACATCCCCTCAGCTCTTTCTCTTGTCCTGCTTCCCAAACTCCCCTTTCTCCTGAGAGCCCTTCTTCAATCTACCACATGCACAGGAATCCCCGTCCTGGGCTCTGCTTCTAGAAAACTTACTTAGGACACTGGCTGAGCTGGCCAAGGCTCGGCCTCTTACCCCTCTGCCCTCTTCCTGCAGGCCCTACAACCCTCCAAAATGCCCAGCAGGGGAAGGCCAGAGGTCTTCACACAGTGGCTCTGTGGTCCCGAGGGTGATGGGGTGAATGAGGGCACGGGCCGCCCCCTGCACTTCTGGAGCAACACCCGCTGCTCTGGGTGTCCGTGCTTACCAGGTAGGCGGCCTCCCGCATGAACTGCTTGGCCGGCTGTTTCCAGATGGCAGGTACCGTCAGCACCCAGCGTACAGCGTCCTTCTCCGGCAGCGACGGGCACTGCTCTCTCAGCTCCTGAAGCAGGAATGGGTGATGTGGGGAACTGGTTGGGATGAGGGGGTGTCTCCAGCTCTCTATGGGAGCTGGAGCAACTAATCAAGTCTCAGGAAGGATTTCCCAACTGAGCTGGAAGAATCTCTGATTGCCACCCCCCTAGCCCCCCAGGACACCATGTGTGTCTTGGTGCAGGCCCTAGCAGATATGAAGGGAAGGGACTGGGCAGGTGACCTTTGACTTCTGACCGTGGCTACCCATGGAATGAAAAGAGGTAGGACGAGAAGGTGGGTTGAGCAGAAAGGAGGGAGTATGGAGTGTCCCCAGAGGGCAGGGATAGGGCCACAGCTCACCTGAAGGGCATGCTCCTTGAAGAAGCGCAGGGCATGGGCGAATACCTCCAGAGCAGGCATTTTCTTTCCATTTACAGCCTCTAGTTGGGTCTTCAAGGTGAGATCCTGCCAGGGACACAGAGCGGCTCTGCAGGGGCTATAACGCTGCCCCCGCTTCCTGACAACGTCTTTCATAAAAGCACCCCATTTCTTGGTGCTTCCCCTCCTCTTGAGCAACGCTCCACGGCATCAGTTCGGTTCCCAGCACCAGCCCACCCCTGAGGCCCGTCTCTCCTCAATCCTTCGTAGCCCCGCCCCGCCCACTTCCTAGCCCCGCCCACACCCTGGACCATTTCTTTTAGCCCCGCCCCCTTGCCACCAGGCCCTTGGTCTTCCCGATTTTCCCACCCTACTTTTGCCCCCGTCCCTCCCGGTCCCGCCCAGCCGGCTGGAGCCGGGATGTGACTCACAGTGGCGCTGTGAATCTTCATCTTGAACTTCTCGAAATAGAGCCAGTCGCGCGCCTCCTCAGGGTCCAGATCGTGGTAGTAATCTCTGGCCGTGTAGCCAAAGCTGTGAAAGGCCCCCTCTGGCGTCAGCAGCAGGCAGGTGGGGGTCTTCTGGTGGGCTACTCCTGGGTCCCCGCCCTCCCATTTCCTGCGGAGGCACAGTGTTGTCAGTGTGGTCAGCCGCACCCTCACTCCCTGGGGCTGGCTCTGGCGCTGGGGCCAGCTGGCTCTGTGACCTTGTGCAGACCACTTAGCCTCCCCAGCTTCGGTCTTCCCGCCTGTGAAATGGGAGGATAATAGTACTACCCTTCAGGGCTCTTGTGAAGGTGGTGCTTGGTATCCACTTAAGTCTCCATCAATGCTGCTCATGGGATCCTCCCCATCCATGGGGGCCCCTGACATCCTCAGCTCTACTACCCTCCTGTGAGGTCACCGACCTCACCTCCCTGCACCTGTAAAAGCAGCAGCAAGCCATCATCCATCTGCCTGGTCCACTCTCCTGGGTTTCTCCAGGACCCTAGCAGAGGCCTCCCAGCCCGCCAGGTAGCCCTCCTCTAGGTCCTCTTCCACAGCCAAGCTCCTTGGAGGCTTTTCAAGACCATTCCTATCTGATCCACCCTGGCAGCTACACCCTGGCTGACTACACCTCGGGCAGGGTCCCAAAACCTAAATGAGACTGGAATCTCCACCTAGAACACCCTGCCCAGTTCATTAGCTTGGCATATCCTTCCCTTCCTCTGCCTTCTCTGATACCCTAATCTCCTCTAGGCCTAGCTCACCACTACAGCCTTTTGGGGAAAGAACTGAGAACCCAGGCAGCAGGAACAGCATATGCAAAGGCTCAGAGGTGTGACCAAGCAAGTAGAGCAGCTATTGGTTGGCTCAATATGCAGCAGGAGAAAATACAGTAATATTAATTTTGCACAAGAATTCTGTCTGGTGCATTTTAAAACAGAGAGTGAAGAGGTATGACCACCTTTGCTTTGGAAAGGTCACTAGTCCCCAGGTAGCAAAAGATTGGAGGGGAGAGAGGGTAGAGAAGGAAAACCAGGGTAGAGCATACTGCAACCATTCAGGTTGCAGTGAGGGGGTGCTGAACACAGGGGTGGTGGCCGTGGAGAGAAGTGGATGGGTATTCCACAGATGTTAAGGAGACACAGAAATGACAGGGCTTGGTGGCTGGTGGGGTTGAAAGGGAGGGCTTGGGAAGAGGCCAGGATGGGAACATCTGTGACTGTCACCTCCACAGGTAGAGACAGTGTCCCTTTATGTGTCCTCAGCCCTAGCATGGGGCCTCAGCTGTATGTGCAGAGGGGTGTACTAGCTGGGATGCCCTGTAGCTATGAGTGGGCCAGGGGTGCCCAGGGCCTTTGTGGCCTCATGGAGGGAATAGAGAAAAGGATGGCCCAGGCTCACACAAATCAAGTCCCTTCTAGCTTTGGGTCAGTGAACTTCTGTGTGTCCCTCCATCCACTCTTTCATTTAGCCTCCCCAGCCATAGGAAGCCATCT
>PVIJ01014470.1:0-15049 GCA_004024925.1 Scalopus aquaticus | reverse complement strand
GTTTTTCATTTGAGATGGCGGACCTAGGAATCTGCCTCTAGGAATCTACCCCATAGAGATGCCAGCACAAGTTTTCAAAGGACATTCCTGCAGTGCGTTGTGTAACAGTGAAAAATTAGAGGAAAAATAAAATTCTAAAACTATCAATAGCACAACAGATACATTAGGACATCCATACCGCGGAATACTATGCAGCAATTAAAGAGGTGGTGCTCTATGTAGTGACATGGAACATCTACAAAATAGTGTTGAAAATTAAAATAAGGCAAGTTATATGGTATCATATATATGAGCACAAATGTGTGTTTATATATAATATAGCCCAGAAAAAGACTTGGGTATTTTCCTATTTATTGTATCTCAATAAAATAATTTACTTTTTTGTTTTATTTTTTTCAATAAAAGTTTTTAAGTTAAAAACAAAGTCCAACATTTCCTGCAGAGGACAGAGAGCTGTTCCCATTGTGGCTGGGGCCCGGCCCCTGACCCGTCCTCTGACCTTTTGCTCCAGCAGGGAGCCCTTCTGTCCATTAAGGGTCTTGTCCATCTTAGAGTGTGAGGACGCCCCTCACTCCCCCAGCCCCTGCCAAACACACACAATCTCCCAACCCAGACAGCCTCACCTCATCATGTGGATGGCCTCCGGGTCACTGGCAAAGCTGAAGGCATAGCCACTGGATGTGGTGCCAAAGTCGATGGCTACCACCACAGAGAAGGGGGCCTGCTGGGGGCTTCGGGCCTCGGGCTTCTACAAGGGCAAGATCTAGAGTCAGGGAGGGAACAGCTCACAGGGCCAGGCTGTGGGCCTCTCCTCCACCTCTCCCCCACCGGCTGTGGTTCAGACCAGCCCACCCCACCCCACCCCCACACGGCTGTCTGTCCGTTTAGGCCCCCTTCCCCTCTTAGGCCAGGCCTGGAGATGTGACTGCTCGGAAAGTCTAAGGCTTCTTGGATAGCCCTCTGCAGGTTTTGGCTCCAGCTCCTGCTTTCCTGCTCCTGGTTCTCTACCTACCTTCTGCCTGGACTGCCTCAGCCCCGCCCACAATCACACCATTCTACAGCCTGGCACCAGACAGCGTTCAGCTGGGAGCAATTTTGCTCCCTGCAGCTTCCTAGCACATGGACCTCCGTATACTTGACCCTTTTGTTCTCTGTGGTCAGTGACATAACCAGACCCTGTCTGGCTCCGTGGCAGAGAAGAGAGGCCCCTGCTTTCTCCAGGTCAGGCCTGGGCACCCTGAGAACAAGGGGGTCAGCAGGTTGGATCCCCAGGATGAAACTCATCCTAGGTGGGCTCACCCAAGGAGGCTATGTCTTGGATATTTCAAGCTCACAGTTTCCTCTTTTTTTTTTTTTTTTTTTTTATTAGCAACATGTCTCCTCTTCTATGGACAAATCTTCTATTATGGGGGTTGACAGGAGGGGGAGCAACTCTGGAAAGAACAATGTTCCTAGAACCTAGAAAAACTACTGACTCAGATGTACACTTGCCCCACGCAGGTGAGCTACAATGCTCCCTGCTGCCATCCTGGGGGAGGTTTCTGAGCGTCAGTTACCTGGGCTCACCTCAGAACTGTTACCCCAGTCTGCATGTTGGTTACCTGGGCTCACCTCAGTAGAACTATCATCCCTAATGTCCAGGGCCACCTACAGCTAACACCTCTCGGGGAGCATGACTGCAGGTGCAGGAAGAGGGGGCACAGTGCACTTCTGCCCTGTCCAGGCCTGACGGGTCTGCCAGACATCTGGCCTTGCTCTCTGGACCCACCTCCAGGTCACCCACAACCCTGATCCCTGCTCTGGCTCACTGGAGATTGTGAAGGTGTGAGCGGGGCAATGCCACAGCTTTCCTGGGTCCTCGGGGAGCCGGGCGGGCTGGGTACTGGGGAGCGCTCTGGGCTGGAGCCTGGAAAGAGAGGGTAAGTCACTCTGGCACAATCAGGATAAGGCACGGGTGGAGGGCTGGCACTGGGAAGTTCCCCATCAATCCTTGCTAAGTCAAGGCAAGGGGCACCCTGCTGGGGGAGGGGGCTAAAGGGAAAGAGAAGGAAGGCTGGAAAGGGGTGGACTGAGGGTCAGCTGTCACACAGAGGCAATCTACACCTGCAGGGTGACCCATGTCTTACCTGGGAACTCACTGTCACCCCCAGCGCCCCTCAGATAGTGGGGGAAGGGAGAGACAGAGAAGCATTGTGGGGTGTGGGGGAGACTGAGTTCAGAGAAAGAAAAGCAGGAGAGATAGGGCAGGTGAGTTCTGGGGTGTGGGTGGGGGGCTGGAGAAACCAGAGAAGCTGGGGGAACTACAGACCTCACCTCATGGGAGGTGGGGCTGCTCCCCTCCCTCTAAAATTCACTCACATGGTTCTAATTAGGGCCTGAGGGAGCCGACCCCTTCCTTCCTCCCAAGGGCCACAGGCAGGCCCAGCTGGCTGTCTGGTAAGGATCAGGGGGAGGGAGGGCGGCACCTCCCCCAGCCCAGCCCTGAGCTGAGGGGTGTTCACAACACTAGGAAGCTGGATTCTGAGTCCCCCTCCCCCACAACACACACACCTGGAACCAACATTTGGGGGCCCGGAGGCCCCACTGAGACCCTCTCCAGGCTCAGACTGAACTGGGCCATTGGCGGGAGGAAGCAGGCCAGCTCTAGAAGGCAACCCTGTCCAGCTGGAGGTTCAGGCAGCTCAGGTCAGTAGGAGGGGGCAGAATATCCACCCCCTGCCCCCAAGGCCGGTGACCACACTGGTTTGTGCCTCTGCAGATTGTACTGGGGCTGCCCTGAGGCTCAGGCAGACAGAATGGGGTCCAGTGTGAAGACCCATACATGAATCACAGACCCGCGGTTTCAGGCTGAGCCAGGACTGGGGTCTATGCTTCCTCAGTAGCTGCCTTGTGCTGTGGCCTACATAGGCCTAGTCCTTCCTGGCCTGGCAGGACCCTGGAACACAGGTGGGGGACTGGACATGAGGGGAGCTTGAGATAGTGCTGGAGGTGCAGGGATGGCGGGCACATTCCAGAGGTCCCTTTTCTCAGACAGCCAGTCCAGGCCTGCGCCCTGACACCAGTTCCAGCCTGAAGGGCCAAGCTGCTGTGGCTTGAGCCTGGGAAGGGAGGCAGGAAGGAAGGGCCCAGCCCGCCAGGTCTTTGTGAATGGACTTCCTGAGGAGTGTCCCTCCTGCCTCCTGGCCTCCCACCCCCGAGCCCGCTCCCAGCCCAGGCCGCAGGCAGACATGCACACACACACTCCCTCAAAGATCTCACCGACAGGCAGACAACATGGACACCGAGGCTGTGCACACAGGGTCCTGTGCACACAGTCCCTCCCTGCACGCCGAACACTTACACACACTCGGGGGTTCCGTGAATGGAGGCGGGGGGAGGGGGCGTCTTACCGATGTACAGTCCCTGCAGGCCCATCTCCGGGACAGCCAGCATCTTTGCAGGACCTGTGGCTCTGAACGGGAACAGACAAGCAGAACGGCATTTATTTGTTCCTTTGTTCCCTCGCTCAATGTTTATTTACTTACTTTTGGCTGGAGTCCTTTGAAGCAAATCCCAGACATTGTTGTTTCACCTATAAATTCTTCAGTCTGCCTCTCTAACACATAAAGACTTAAAAGAGCTTTGCCAACACCATTATCACGTTACCAGACGAACGGTGATTCCTCATCTCATCTAAGGCTCGGCCCCACAGTCCCAGCCTGCCACAAAGATTTTTTTTTAGTTGCTGTGTTGGAATCAGGATGCTCCTACCTGTTTTTTGGGTGCACTCTCTGTGCCAAGGGCTCGGGGACACCCCAGACCCAAAGAGACACACAACCAGGCAGGGAATCCAGTGTCGTCAGCTCCTCACACAAGTGGAGGTCTGGGCTGGAAACAGCTGGGCAGAAAGGGTGGGGGTGGGTGAGGCTGCAGAGGCGCCAGGCTGGGCGCACCCTCAGGGAGACCCTGGTGGTCTATTCTGGGTTTGGTTTTACATGACAGGCAACAGCAAATCTTGAAAGGTTTGAAGCGGCAGAACGGGGGTGAGGGTGTGGCTAAATTGACATTTTTGAAATTATATTTTGAAAAGTCCCTCTGGGCAAGGTGAGCGGACTACAGAGGGACAAGAGAGAAGCAGGAACCCATCAGGGCCCCGAGGGACAGAAGGTGGCTGCGGCTGTGTGCCTTGAGATGGAAGTGGAGACATGAAGGAGACAGAGGTTAAAACCGACAGGCTGATGTCTGGACTGGATATGGGGGGTTAGGAAGGAGAAGATAGGAAGGTTTTGCCCTGGTCCACGCTGGGAGGCAGTGACACGGGGAGCCCTAGAGGGCAGGCTGGCAGAGGACAAGGGGGCAGAGCTCCGCCACAGTTTCAAACCTGAGGAGAGAATGGACCAAGGAGCCAGGTGACATGTGATCTAGAGAGAGCTCCGAGGTGGAACAATGCATTGGGAGTCACTTTCGAGACAGGCTTGGCAGAGAGTAGAGTGGAGGAAGAGCAGGGAGGAGAGGGCTGGCCAGAGGAAGGAGGGCTGCTCCAGGAGACCGGGGCTGGGGGGGGCAACTATGATCCATGACAATCATAAGAGACAGTATGAAGTCAGATGCTTGGGGGAGGGTGTTACATTAGGCTGGAAACACCGCCTTTCAGCGGAATGATGGCAGTGGAAGTCGGGTAAGCTTAGGGGAGGAGGAGGAGCAGAGGTGAGAGGGCAGAGCTAGCACATCTGAGGCAGGTGCTGAGATCAGGAGCTGATGGGCGGGCAGGAGCTGGAGGACTGGGAAGCTCGAGGGAAGAAGGAGGGCTTTTGTTTCTTTGCTAAGATGAGGGGAGCTTGAGCGTGTGTCTGTGAAGTGCTGAGGGCCAGGCTAGAGGGAGCGAGAGGGCAGCTTGGTCCTCGGAGTGGTCTCAGGATAGTAGCGCTGGCATCCCCTGGGGGGCTCGCCAGAAATGCAGACATTCAGGCCCACGCTGCTGTCCTCAGCTGTGGACCTGTGGTGGTCCCCTAAACAAGAGTGGGACCCAGAGCCCACTCCCTCTTGTGGCCAGTGACCTAGTTAGGAAGTTTTGTTAATAAAACATAGGCAGAGAGAACTGGGTGCTGACACACACATTCATAGGCACACAACCCAGCTCCTTCATGGAAAGACACCAAACATGTCCTGTGCATAGTATTCCCAAGTGGCCAGCACCATGGAGCTTTCCAGACATACTATCCTGCTGTCATAGGAGGTGCACAGTTGGGTGCCCAGGAATCAGAATCAGGAGAAAAATAGAGGCTGGTTGTGAGCATTCATATAGCAGCGGGGTGATGCTGAGAAAAGGCAAAGCAAATGAGAGGCAGGGACGGAAGCCAGCACAGGGTGACGGAGGGGTGTGCTGGAGGCAGTTCCTCTCAGCCACTATTGTGCATGTCACTTTCCAATTTTGCACACGAGCACATTGGTTAGTAGCTTGAAATCAGCCATGGTAGGAGTATTTACACCACAGACACTGGCAAGCACTATACATCAGGGTTTTCTCCCTTGGGAGAGGGATTGTAAAGCACTTACAAGCACAACACCGGACAGAGGCCACAAGGGAAAAGCTGGCAGCCCTATTTGTACATTGTTTTGATTCTTCTGTAAACTTACTGAGCATTTCTTTGTGCCAGATTCTGCCCAAAGTGCCAGGGAAACACTTTGTTGAATGAATGAATGGCCATTCTGGAACAAGGTTATTTATTGTATCTGGAGGAGAAACCATTTAAAACCTCCAGAAAAAGAGACTCAGACATCATCCCTCAAGCTGGATTCCATTTCCCAACAGTATGATATCATCTCCCTGGTCCTCTGGAGCTTGTCCAGCGTATCACACTCCCATATCTGAGTGTGTAAGGCACTGAGTGCCCCACTCTGCGGTCTCAGGGCTGGCAAGAGCCTATTATGGCTCCTGGTTGCAGGGCATCATGTCACCTCTCTGCCTCAGTGTCCTTTCCCGTAAAATGGGCCACACAGGGGACTAGTGAGAATCTAGTCCAGGTAAGGAAGTCCAGGTAAGGAAGGAAATCAGGGCCTGACCCTTGGCCCTGATTTCTGCCCAAGAGGGATGGCCTATCAGTCACTGGGGACCAGGAAGGGTGTGTGACTGAGTAGGGACTGGAAACTGAAGACTCCCTCCAGCGTGTCCCCCATCCCCTGATAAAGGCAGGAAGTTGGACAGGTGTGAGCAGTGTTCCTTTCATCATGTGCATTTTGGTGTCATCGAGACTTTTGCTGTAGTCATTCTAAGTTCCTAAGGAAGGGAGGGAGGATCCGAATCCTAGCTAGAAGGGGGCGGCAGCCATGCAGGCACGCACACATAGCCAGGTAAGTCCTCCGGGGCGCCTCCTCCCCGTTCATAGACACCCAAACACCCATGAACACTGAAGGATGCTCATCGTGAGCCTCAGGACAGCCTCAGTTCCCAAAAGCTACATCAGGGCAGAGACCACAGCTGGGAATAGGGGGAGGTAGACGACCCCCACCCATTTCAATTTGGTGATGTTTATGGGTTTCAGAATAATTGGGTGGAGCAGTTCGATTTACACACAGAAAGTAACTTCGTTTCCTGGCTACAAGCACATGCTAAACTCTGGCCCCAGTCTGACCTCAATCCTCCCCCCAGACAGAACCTTATCCTTGCCCATGAACTGACCCCTAGTCCTTGGTCTCTCACTGACCTCTAATCTTCAGTTTCATCCTGACCCTTGGCCCTGATTTCTGCCCAAGAGGGATGGCCTATCAGTCACTGGGGACCAGGAAGGGTGTGACTGAGTAAGGAATGGAAACTGAAGACTCCCTCCAGCGTGTCCCCCACCCCCTGACTCACAAGAACCTAGGACTTTTTGCCCAATGGAGAGGGTTGGGCATTAGAGTTGGCATTAACCCCAGGTATTGCTGGATTTCAGTGCTTTACAAACACCTGTCCGCTGCCCATGAGGACAAAGATTCAGACCTTCGTCGCTCCCCAAGGCGGGCCTCCGAGGTGGGCCTCCTTTCACTGGGGCCCTGCCTCTCCCAGCCACTCAGGGTCCTGCCCTCAGTAGGCAGAGAGGCCCCAGACACTTTTCCCAAGCTGCAGATCGGGCCAACCAGGGCCCAAGGGACAGATCCGAAACCCCAAGGGCTGCTCCAGCCTGTCTCTGGAGAGCATCCCTCAGGGAGAGGGGCTAGTGGGAAGTTGAGGAATAGCCCCCACAGGCTGTGCTGGGGGCAGGGGTGCCAGAACCGGCCTTCCAGGGCCCCTCCCTGTGTTCAACTTTTCTTTCCATACATCCTGCCCCACCCGGTGGGTGCTCCCCATGGGAGCAGCCAATTCACAAACAGCCTCTGTCCCACAGGGCCCAGGGCCTGGAGCCCCCCCCGCCCCCCACCTTACTTTCTGGGTTTCCAGGGCTGCCTTTGCTCTCACTGGGAGACCATGATTTAGAGTTCCCTCCCTCCACAAGCTCACTTCACAAACAGGCTTCACTGCCCTGGGGGCGGGGAGGGAGGGAGCCCAGATCTCCTGACCTGGACCCCCCAAGCTGGCCTCACAGAGGGAGACCCGATGTCCCTGGTTACAAGGCCAGGCCATAGTCCGGAACTGTGGCACCCCAATCACTCTAGAAGCTTCTTGGAGCACAGGCCCTGGGGTCTCCACTGCCAAAAGGGGCTCCCCCAACACACACTCAACCCCAGGTCTCCTAGGTACCAGCCCCTCCCCCCCTTATATCATTCCCTCCCCCCAATCCCTGCACACTGGAGTCTCTCCAACCCCCATGCTCACTACAGCATGTGTGGGGTCCCAAGCTTCCCACAGTCGCTGCCCCAATTGCCTTCCAGAACCCTCAATCCTGCTGGTGAGAGGGGCTCGCAGATCTGTCCCCAACCTGGCCCCCCAGGGTCAGGAAATTTGTGTTGGGGTCTCAGCCCACAGCCCAGGCGGCAAATCTCCACGCCCTCCTCCTCTTGGGGAGCCCAGCAGCCTCCTCCCCTGTTCCCCTCTCCAGAACTCACCTCCGCGCTCCCGTCAGCTGGACCTCTGTCCACTCGCTGAGATCCTGGGCCCGCAGCCCGCGGCCGTGCCCTGCGCGGCGGCCGCAGCCCTCGACGTGCGCCCAGCCCCGCGGCCTCCGGCTGCCGCCCCGCGCCGCCCACCCCGCTCGCCGCCCCCTCCCCCCGGCCGGATGGCCGCGCGCTCCCGGCCCAGATGTGCGAGGCCGGGGCGGGGCCTGCCAGCGCGGGCCTCCGCGGAGGGGCCCAGTCTGGCCCCGCGTCCAGGGCCCCTCCCTGCGCCCCTCCTGCGTCTCCCGGCCAGGCTCCCCCCCAGCCGCGCCTCCCCCGCCCCGCGAGCAGCCCGGGGGTGGGGGCTGGAGAAGGGTGAGGAGTGGAGGTGGAGGGAGGCGAAGAGGCATTCCAGACCCCGTCGGCCTCCCTGGCCCTGCGGCAGCGGCAGCGGGCTTCCCAGCCCTAACAGCCTCCATTGGGGGCTCACCCTGGGCCAGCCCATCTGTGAGTGCCCAGTCACTGCGGGAGAGGGTCCCGTTCTCGCCCATCTGTGAGTGCCCAGTCACTGCGGGAGAGGGTCCCGTTCTCGACCTCCCAGTGTCCACCCCAGACCACCCACATTCCCTTGACCTAGGCCCCCCCTACCCTGTGATCTCTAGCCTGGTCACCTATGGTCAGAGAGAAGAGGCCAAATTCAGGTGAGGGAGAAGGCAGGCACCTGGGTCCCGGACTGGGGCCTAGCTGAAATTTGGAACAGCGAGGTAAGGGTTCTTGCAGGTGGGGAGTTGGGGGAGCTACTCCACCCACACAAGGGGTCCTTTCAACTCATTGTGCCTTGTCTAGGAGCACCCAGCCCCTTTCTTGTGCGCCCTCACCAGCCCCTTGTGTGCCCTCACGTCAGTCCTTCTCCCTGTCCCAACTTCTGGAGTTGCTGGGTGGTGACCTCCTAACCTGGTTTGCAGGGTAGAGAGGGTTTTCCTAGGCCCCTCTAAAGCAGTTGACTTACTGTGGTGCCCCCCTTCTGGTAGGGCCTGGACAAAGCCCTACCAGAAAACCTTCCCCTCTGCCCACTGTGCCCCCACAGAGCTTTAGGCTGGGCAGGGGTGGCCTAGGGACCAATGACTGCTTCTCAGCCCAAGTTTCTCTGTACTAGGGAGCTGGCCTGTCTGCTCCCCGAGCCCCTTCCTAGACCAGGTCCCCATAGTTTTTTGAGCACCAGGTGTCATCCTCAACCTTTGCATGGGCTGTTTTACTTTCCTGCACACACTCCCTCCTCCTCTCTGCCCAGCCAAGAAGCTCCCCACTTTCAGTGCCACCTTCCTAGGCTTGTCACTCTTATAGTTAGGGCCGCTCCCCCAGAAAGCCCCTGCAAAGAGACCATGGATGTGGGGGATGCAGCCCCAGCCTCTTCTGGATATTGATACCTGGCTGGGAAGCCAGTGAGATGTCTAGTCAGCACTGGACTGAGATGCCCAGGGCGTCTGTGAGTGTGTGTGCGTCCTTGTGTGTCATGACTGTGTGTGTATGTATGTCTGTATCCATGTTGTGTGCTTCTTGGGACGTGTGTGTGTGTGTGTGTGTGCTGTACCTGAATGTGTGGGTGAGGGCCGAAGGCTCTGGTCCCTCCAATGCCTGCCTCCCTCTTGCTTTTTCCTTTTTTCCTTCCCCCTGGCTTTTCCTCCACCCACAGCCCCAGCTC
The DNA here is from genome assembly GCA_004024925.1 of Scalopus aquaticus. Classification (NCBI taxonomy): domain Eukaryota; kingdom Metazoa; phylum Chordata; class Mammalia; order Eulipotyphla; family Talpidae; genus Scalopus; species Scalopus aquaticus. The sequence continues at coordinate 5,358 of PVIJ01014470.1, read as the reverse complement.
CAAAGACAGGCTCATCTCTGAGGACCTCAGCAGCAGGGTCTAAGCAGGAGTGAGGAGTCAAGGGTGGGGGCCTCCAATCTTTGGCACCTGCTGCTAGCTCCCCCCCTTTCAGACCTCCTCTGTCTGACATGGGAGTCACAGCCCCACCCCTGGGCAGCGTCCAGACCGATACAGAGAGGGGGGCGGCGAATAACTCCAGTGGCTCCTCAGTCCTCACTGGAGGAAGCGTGATTCAATGGCCAGCAGAAGGCTGAGGCCAAGGTGGACATGTAGGGTCCTGAAGACCCCCTGACCTTTGTGTACTCTCTGTGCACTTGCACCTCCCTCCCTGCTCCGCTCCAACAGCACGGGGCCCACCCACTGACCTCACCGGCTTCCTGCTCTGCCTGGCGGGGAAGCAGAAGGAAGGGCCAGCCTTTGAGCATGTCCTCCGGGGAGCAGCCTCTCTAGGCCAGGCTTCCCTCCTCTGGCCTTTGCTCAGGATCTTCCCCTGGATGCCCTGCTCCCAGTCAGCCCCTCCGGCCCATCTCTGTCATGCAACTGGAGGAGGCTCTAGATTGCAAATCTGGGCCCACTCCTACACCTGCACCCCTGCTCCCCTCTCATGGCTCCCCATTGCCCGCAGGGGAAGATCCAACGGCCCAGGTGCGGACTGCTCTTGGCTGACCCCCCCAAACTGCCCTTGCAGCCCGGACTGTGACCCCGTAGTCTGACCTGCCCTTCCTGCACAACCTGCTTCTGCAACGTCCTTCTCTCCCTTGGTTGCTCAGGGAAAAGCTGGACCCTTGGACCCTTCTCCAAGAGCCCTAAACCTTGCTTACCACCAGGTGGGGCTTTCAGGAAGACTGGGGTGAGAAGGAAGGCTCACATTTCCCCTTTCGGGGTGCCCAGCATGACAGAGTATCAGGCACTTTTAGGGCTGAGGGTGACATTTGCCTTTAGGAGGTGTCTGCTCCACCTAAGCCTTCTGGGGGTGGAGGGAAATGTCTCCCCGTAGACCTTGCTGAGCATCTCATGGTGTGCTGGTGGCTAGCTGGGTACCGGCCCTGCCACTTACCCCACCACACCTTTGGGGGGGGGCTTCTCCATCCTCAGCCTCAGAGGTCAAAGCTGAGACGTGGAGCAGGGCACCGCCTGGCTCAGACCAGTCCCTCGGAGCCTGTGCTCTTCCTTGCACCACCTGCCGCGAGAGGCTGGTGAAGGGAGGGTGTAGGCTGGGCGCCCAGAAGCGGCCGCTGTCATGGTTGTCCATCCCTTCCTGGAGACAGGAGGTGGGTGGCCTGGGACAGAGGCCCCTAGAATGTTCCTCTACCAAATTCCTGAGGTTCCAGCTTCCTTCCAGGAATTACTCTGCCTGCCCCGCCCTGCGGAGCTTCCTCTCTGTGGACCACTGCCTCAGTCTGCATCATTCTCCTCGCTGGGGGCAGGCATGTGGGAAGCCCAGTTCAAGACTCCGTCTTGGTGGTGCCCTGCCCTGCTGTTTCATGGGTAGCAGGAGCTTCTCCTTCATAAAAAGAAGCACCCCACCTTCCTGCTAAGCCTCCCCAGCCCAAATGACACCCAAAGCCCCAGAACCAGACATATCTGCCAGTGCTGTGAGCTGACACTGCCCACTTGCAGCCACTGCTCCTGTGTGATGTGATGCGGGTTCCCAGCAGGACTGCGGGGAGGCCTCCTTGGAGGTGGTCCTCGATCTTAGCCCCGAAGGGTGACCAGGTGGGGAATGAGAAGGGCATGCCAGGAGGAGACAGCGCAGATGGCAGCGTGGAGGGTGGAACGACACAACAAACTCAAGCAGTCCACCAGCGGGGCGGGGCCTGTTTGCCTCTGGTGCTTCCAAGCACAGACCTACCCTGTGTGCTACTCCAGTGGGCGTCTTTGCGCATCCTTGGAACTCATGTGCCTGCTTGTTCCACTTGGGTATCCTCTGTATGGGGTCCCAGACCACTGGGAGTTCAGTTTCATTGCATAATTCTCTCTCACCTGGCCCCTTCAGTTAGCTTGGGAGACGCCTTCCCTTGCTAGCCCTTGCCCCACAGAACTGCCCTTCTGCTAGGATGTGGAGATTCAGAAAAGGACCAAGATCCTGAGGGAAACAGAAGTGGGAGACGTTACTTCCATTTCAGCCGTGTGATGTTGAAGCCGGCTGTGGAGCTGATGTGCAGACAATTTTGTCCTCTCCCAGTGTCTATTCTCTATCTTGATACTAGATTCCTCTCTTTTTAGCCTTGTGCATGGCCACTCAGCATAAACAATAGATTTCCCCGCCTCCCTTGCTGCTAGGTGTGGTCATGCAGCCAAGGACTGTCTAATAGTATGTAAGGGAGGATTATATGGCACTTGCCAGTCTTTAGACGCTTCTGGTGGGTGATGACTATTCCTTGTTCCTCATTCTGCCTTTTTTCATGTGTTACCTGGAAAGTCAATGGAATGACGGGAGCTCTAACCTCTATTTTGGGCCATAAGGTTGAGGGACACATTCCAGTGACAGCAGAGTGGTGACCTGCCAGGAGATCAGCACCTGAGCAGTATCCCATGCCATTTGGGGCTGTGTACTTCCAGACTTTTAAATGCACAAGAAAGAAACTGTTATAGAGGACACTTTATTTTTTGTTTCTGTTACTCATAATGGAAAGTAATCCTATCTGATTTGACCCCAAGGAGAAATGTTGACTAGGCAGTTGGTATATGGAAGTGGAACTTGGAGCAGAATTTGGGGTTGTGGGTAGAAGCTTGGCAGTCATCCTCAGGGAGATGGTAATTGAAGCCACGAGAGCAGATGAGATCACCAGGCCGAGTGCAAGAGGGATGGACAGCAGCGGCCCGCCCCACCCTCTGAGGGATCCGGCTATCCAGCTCACTTTCACCTACCCCTTTCCAATATGTGCCAGGAGAGTTGTCTCCCCTCCTGCCACCCAGAACATTCCCTGGCTCTTATACTACAGAAAAGGGAGGGAGGGAAGGGGAGACAAGAGGTGCAGGACTAGGGCGAGGGGTATTGTTTTGAGAGCTGGAGGAGAGCCCTGTAGGGGCGGCTGTGGTGTGCAGTGATGTGCTGGCCAAGTGGACCAAAGATTAGAAGCAGGTCCCTGATATGTGGCTGTGATTGACTATCCCTTTAAGAAAAGGTAGAACTTGAATTACTCCCTGATGTCTGGTCATAACATCACCCAGAGTCTGGTCCATTTGGGTGATGGCTTCGGAAGCATTACACAGTGACCAGAACCCACGTAGGTAACGGAGCAGTGTAGGTAACGGAGACGCTTATGTCAAGGACACAGGGGTTTGTATGTCATAGAATCTAAAAGCAGAAGGCTGCGTCTGCGCTCCATGAGGCCCTGGAACAAGAAATGGAAACACGGCAGCCACCAGGGAGCTATTGCCTGGCCACTTTCCTCTTCTGTAGTTTGTCATTAAAGTCTCATACTATCCCTCTGTTGCTAACAAGGATGCTCCTCTCTGCTTTTGATAAATTATTCTCTTGCTGCAGATTGCCTTTTCAAAAAATAATAGAATTTATTTTTAAAGCCAGTTTTAGATTTATAAAAATATTGAGCAGATATTAGAGTTCCCATTTATCTCATCCTGCACAGTTTTTCCTTCATTAATTAATGAACCAGTACCAATACGTTACTAACTAAAGTCCAGTTGACTTTAGTTTCACTCTGGACTGTATGTTTTGGGGTTTTGAGAAGTACACTCTGCCATGCATTGGACATTTTAGCATCATACAGAAGAGTTTCACTCCCCTAAAGATCCCCTTAAATGCTTGGCAATGACCAATCTCTTCACTGTCTAATGTTGGCTAGTTGGGATCATACAGAAGATCGCCTTTTCAGATTGACTTATTTTATTTAATAAGATGCACTTATTGTCCCTCCATGTCTATTCATGCCTTGGTAGCTCATTTCTTTTTATCGCTGAGTAATATTCCATTACATGCATGTAAGACAATTTATCCTTTCACTGGTTGAAAGACGTCTTGGTTACTTCCAGTTTGGGACATTTATAAATAAAGCTACTACAAACATTCATGTATAGAGTTTCTTGTAGACATAGGTTTTCAACTCAATTAGGTAAATATCTAGGAGCATAATTTTTGGATCACATGGTAAGATTATGTTTAGCTTTGTAGGAAACCACCAAAGTGGTTGAGTGGTTGTGCCATTGACATTTCCACTAGTTGTAAGCAGCAGCACAAGCAACGGGAGTTCCTGTTGCTCCATATCCTTGCCAGCAGTTGGCATTGTCAGTGTCTAGATTTCGACCACTCTCATAGGTGGGTAGTGGTATCTCATTGTTATCTTAATTTGCATTTCCCCAAAGACACAAATTGTTGAATAGCTTTTATATACTCATTTGCCATCTGTACTTCTTCCTGGATGAGATGTCTTTTCAGATTTTTTGACCATTTTTAATAGGGTTGTTTGATTTCTTATTGTTGAATTTTAAGAGTTATTTGTGTATTTTTAATACAAGTTCTTTATCAGATTTGTGTTTTGCAAATATTTCCTCCCATTCTGACTTTTTATTCTCTCAACAGATTGCCTTTTATTTATTTCTTCTTCCCCATCATGTGATCATTCCACAGCTCCTGATTTTATTTGCCCTTCATTCCAGCTGGAAGCAGATGCCAAATAGTGTGTCTTAGTCCCAGTTCCAAATTTTGGGGAGAGGCTATTATTTGGACCAGTTTGATGAAAAAGGAAATTAATTATGGGTGGATGGGTGGTGACATGAAGGCATGTGGGAGAGTCTGGGATGTGAAAGTTTCATTTTCCAACCTCTGCAGTGCAAGAAAACAAACTAGAATTAGTGGAATGGGTCCTATATGTTAATCCCCAATATCAACACAGAGGGTGGAGTCCAGTGCAAGGTTGGGTGTAAGTAAAGAAATTCAATCAGTCACGGGTGGTACAAAATAAAAACAGCATTTCCTACACCCAGATCCACCCCTCAGAACTTTTCCCATTTTTAGATATCCTGGAGTTTTAACATCATGGTTCTAAATAATATACTATACCTCTGTTTTTCTATTTAGTAGCTCAAGAGAGCCTTTAGTGATACATCATCATTAAAGCAAGATTTATTTTTTTTTCTTTTTTTTTTTAAGATTTATTTATACATACAAGCTGGGGTACAGACTAGAGGCGTGGGGCGGCGAGAGGGTTCACCAGAGACGGAGTGGGGAGCAGAACAGGCAGATCAGAAATACACTGCTGAGGGGAGCAACGGGCAAGGCAGGAGAGGTCTGCCGCGCCATGTGGGATTCTCCCCGGCTGGGCATCGAACTCGCATTGCGCGCTGCCGACAGCTCCACAGCGCAGCGCTCAACCACTGCGCCACCAGGGAGGCCCC
>PVIJ01014469.1:0-40594 GCA_004024925.1 Scalopus aquaticus | reverse complement strand
GGATTTCAAGGGCTTTTATCATAAATGGGTGTTGTACTTTGTCAAATGCTTTCTCAGCATCTATTGATATGATCATATGGTCTTTATTTTTCTTTTTGTTGATGTGTTGGATTACATTGATTGATTTTCGGATGTTGAACCATCCTTGTGCCCCTGGGATAAATCCCACTTGGTCGTGGTGTATTATTTTATGGATGCAATTAAAAATGGGCCTTTTTCCTATTGATAAGGAAAGAAGATGGAAAGAAGAAAATTAATAGACTTGCATGTTTTTTAAACGTATATAAGATTTAGAAACCATACTATGTGTAAGGAACCAAACTAAACCAAACAAAATATGTTCTGTGGTATTTTGATATTGATAGTTTGTGATGGGTAATCACATGTAAGTATCCCAACATAAGATAATATGCACAAGCCAAAACAGAGGTATGAAATAGTACTGTCTGATCCCAGATGATTTTCTTTCTACTAAAAAAATTGAGAACAGTTGTAGAAATTTTTTCCAGTTATACACAGTTCTAGAACACTGAAGGATCATCAAGGGGATAGCTCCAACAGGAAAGGGCAATCTCTTGAAGTAGAAATGATCTCTTGTAAATGCCTTACATCCTCTCTGTTTCAGGATTTAAATGAAGGAATATTGTTACATAGATTCCTCTTGAGAATTTAGGGAGGAAGACAAAGATTAATTCCCTACACATTTAAGAGTTTCAAATGTACAAATGTTTCAGACTCCATACCATTAATATATTATATTTTATAGGTGGGTCTTTAAACTGACAGTCATCAAGTACTTTTCAATCCCTGTTGATCTACAGGGATTCAACTGAGTAACCTGAGCTGACCAACCTGTCATCACCTAAAGCTTATGAATATCACACTAATTTATTTTCCTATGAGAAGTTTGTTCTATTTTAGATTAATTTTGAACTGCCTACTATATCTAGATAACAAATATTTTATTTGAGAATTGATCTTTCTTTTAAATCAAGGAATGCTGTACTTCTGCTTTCTTATAAACTCCTCTTTTGTGTACGAAGTGAGTTATTACCTGTCTCTTTTGCTTATTGTTGTTTAAGTGTTCTCATTGCACTGCCTCCAGAATAAATATTAAATGTTGCTTCATATTTGTTTGTTTCAAACTTTGTGATTATTGGCTATTTGACTTTTTGTATTCAAAATGTGATATAATTAGTGATTTCTTTTAGCAAGACATTTGATGAATTGCTGGTTGTCTGAGTCCTTTATTTGTCAATACAGGTCTGTGTGCCATTGAATGTAGATTTATTATCTGCTTCTCATAAACCTCATTTAATTAAAGCCAGTTATAAATTTACCTTAATTTAATCAGGATTTTAACATAGAATCCTGAGTCAATCATTCAGAAGATATGCTATGCCTTTTTAACATGCAGGAAATTTTCAAAAATTTTGCACTGTATAATTCCCAAGAAAAAAAAACCTTTATCATAAAGGCTATTTCATGTAATTTTTTAAAGCTCATGTCAAGACAAGAATATAAATAGCAAGAACAGCCCTAAATCCTTAATGATAAGTTGCTAAAATAGAAGCTGCTTCATTTCAAAATAGGAAGAATAAACAAAATAGTTTTATGATAAGTATAAAACGTAGACTCATAAATTTTTACTCATTTGCTTTTACTTTTTAATCAACCTTTTGACATTGTGTCAAAGTGTCTTCTTAAGCCTTGTTGATAATAGTAACTCTACAACTTAAGTTAATAATTCTTGTATGTTATTGTTTAAATAAGTAAATATAGTTTGGCTTAAGTCCTAATTTTTAAGCATACTGTTCTCAGAGCAATAATATTAAAAAAAATGTAAACTCATAGTTTAGATTTGCTTCTGCACACATATAACCCAATTTTTCCTCTGCCTGATTAATGTCTCTTTTAATTACTCTACCTCTCACTATCACATCAGTCCTAAAGTAGGAGGCAATGTATGGAGTTCTCTGGTATATAATGCATGTATGGTAGAATGTGCAATTTTTTCAGACGTGCTCATGCTATTGCCTCATGGTTATTCATTTGGAATATTGTAGAGGCTGAGATTCAGCAAGTGATTGTAATGTGATCAAAGTGTCCCCATCCATAGATAATTCACTTTTCAGAGATAATATCCTAATGAACTGATAATGGGAAACTCACCGTAGTTTATAAAGCTGCTGATTCCAGAATCTCTCCCAGTTTTTACCATGGATCCAATCAATCAGTAAATCGTTTTATTCTATGTGCAATGCATATTCTCATTGAAATGCTACCATCTTAGTTTATTTTTTTTGTATTTTCTTTTTTTTTTATGGGGAAAGCTGTATTTATTTATTTATTTTTTCCATTTTTTTTGTTGTTATTTATGTCTTTTACATTTTGTATTCCCCTTGGGCAGCCCACCACCAATTCACCCGTGATCCATCTCCATGGTCCCCTGTATTGTCCTCTCTTCCATTTTGTGCCCTTATCCTCCTCTCCCCCCTCCCCCACTGCTGAGTGTCTCTCTCCCACCCGGCCTCCCTATAGTCCTGTTATAAGTGAAACCATTCGATATTTTTCTTTTTCTTTCTGGCTTATTTCACTGAGTATGATTCCCTCTAATTCCATCCATGTTGCGGCAAATTGCATGTGTTTATCTTCTTTCCATGCTGAATAGTATAAGAGACCATCTTAGTTTAAATCACCATCAGCTATAACTGATACTAATTGAACACCCACAATGTACATAGGCAATGTAGGATGAATATACTATAGAGTTTTAACAAATGTAGTAGAGCTTATAGAGGTTCCATAATGTTACTGGGTGTGAACAGAATTTGGAATTTGTTATTGCAGGTGAGCATTTTTTTATTGCACGGCATGAATATATTCAATTTATAGCAGACACAGTGATTCCTTCAATACCTATGTTGTTTTATGTCAAACATCTGATCAAAATCCCACAACAGCTACATATCTCACTCAGATGAAAATTCAAGCTGCTCTCTCAAATTCTTATCTCCCCACATCACTTCTCAGGTAATATCTTTAGCCATTATGTCCCCAACTCACTCTGCTCCAAATGCACTGGCCTGCTTGCTGTTTCTTAAATTCTCAGATATGATGACCCTTTAAGGTTTCTGCCCTTGATGTTTTTTTCTCTTTCTGGAAGATTTTTTTTTTTCAAAATATCCATATAGTTTTCTCCTACCTTAGGCTTTTGTCCATATATGCTGACCTCCCTTTTAGAATAATATTTTTTTCCATCATTTCTGATCTCTTATCTTCTTTTATATTTTCTTCTTAGAACTAATCACTCTCAAGACATATCATACACTAAAATTTCCTAAATTTGATGTCTCATTTCTTCTATTATACCAGTTCACCATATGCCATTGTGTCATAATGATTTAGAAAGTGGATTCAAATACAAGACTGTCTGTATATAACCCAACTCAGCAGCTTATTGTTAATATGGAAGGACTCAAATCACTTGACATTTAAGTGCATCAGTTTCCAAGTTGTCATCTAAGGTTAACAGTAGTACTTAACTCTTATTTGCTAGGAGTAGTAAATAAGTCAACTGTTTAGAAGAGTACCAGGAACGTAGAAGTCCCTTTATAAGGAACTTTATAAGTGCTCACTATTATTTTAAATGAAGCAAGGTGAGTGTATCTGTGTGTGTGCACGTCAACACATGTTTTCCACTCCTGTATGCAGGACACAATTATTTTTTTCATGACAACTTTGAATTTCTACTCTTTCAGAATCTTTCAAATATACAATACAGTATTGCTATCTATAGCCAAGGGTATTGTATACTTTGGTTCTTTCATATCCTCAGAACTTATTTATCTTATAATTAGGATATATAATTACCCATTTTCCCCAAATCCACACCTGTGGCAACCGCCAATCTGTTCTGTTTTTATGAATTTGAATTTTAGTTTCCACACATAAGTGACATCATAATGCATGTACCTTTCTCTGTCTGACTTATTTCACTTGGAACAGTCTATGTGTATAGTACTCAGTTTTAATGTTAACTCCTTAACTTCAAACACATCCCAAATCTTCCCAACTTTTTAAAAGTCCTTCCCATGATAAGAAAATGAACAGAGGGTCTGAATAGACACTTCTCTAAAGAATACATATGGATGGCTAACAAGAATAAAAAAAAATGCTCATCAACTCTGATTATTAGAGAAATAAAAAAAATAATAATGAGACATCAACTCATAACTGTGACTTTGGCTGTTACCAAAAGGACAAGAAACAAACAAGTATTAGAGAAAATGAAAGGAAAAGGAGGACCTCCCTGGTGGTGCAACTGGTTAAGTGCAGCACTGTGGAGCTGTTGGCAGCTGCGGCGCAAGTTTGATGCCTGGCCAGGGAGATTCCACATGGTGCAGGAGACCTCTCCTGCCACTCCTGCTGCTCTCCTCAGCAGTGTGTTTTGGTCAGTCTCCTTGTTCTGCTCCTCACTCTGTCTCTGGTGAATCCTCTCACCACCCCACACCTCTGGCCTGCACCCCAACGTGTATATATAAATAAATTTTTAAAAATCGTAAAAAAAAAAATGAAAAAAAAAAGGGAAATCTTTGTATACTCTTGGTGGGAATTTAGGTTGCTACAGCCATTATGAAAAAGAGTATGGAGATTTTTTTCAAATTTAAAATAATTCCATATAATCCAGCTATTTCTCTGCTGGATATTTATCTAAAGAATGTGAAAATAATAATTTAAAAGTTACATGTAGCCTTGTGTTCACACAGAATTGTTTATAATGGCAAAGAGTTGGAAACAACCTAATGCCCACTGGAAGATGATTAGAAAAGAAAACACAGTATATATACAGAGTGAACTATTTACTCAACTAAAAAACAAACCAAAAAGATGAAATCCTGCCATTTGCAACAATACAGATGGATCTAGAGGGTTTTATGATAAGTGAAATAAGTCAGATGGAGAATGACAAGCATTGTTTGATATTGCTCATATATGCATAATAAACAGAAAAAAAAATGGACAGATAAAATAAAACACAGACGCTAAAATAAAACACAGACGCTAAGAACAAGCTAATGCTAGAGGACTATGGGTGCCTTGGTGGTTTATATGGGGTGGTGATGTACAACTAAGGAGGTATGATATATACATATCTAACAAACTAGTGGCTACTTGAAGGAAAGGAGAATGGGCATGAATAAATTGGATAAATTGGATAAAATGGGTCAACTATATGGCGTAAGATGTAAATTAGAGTTTTGTGGCAAACAGAAGGTAGCATGTGTACATAGATGTTGATTTGTGTTATTACATATCTGAAAACTGTATATGTTATAAACCAATTTACCTCAATAAAATATTTTTATATATTCTGATTTGAAAAACTGAATATTGATGTTATTAATGGAAGGGAACTTTTTGTTTAATATATAAGCATTCAGTTTTGACAATTCAAATTTGTGGTCATTGTGTAACTTTAATGTACACATATTGAATTTTAGTTTTATATGAATGTTTTCAGCTGTGAAAACAACTTGATGCTGGAGATATATACTGGAGAGTATAATAAAAGAGTTACATTTTTACACAGGTTTACCAAAGCTGAATAATGAAGGTGTTGAAGCTTATGGCTCATTTGATGATCAAATATTTTTTTCAGAATTTCAGAAGCATTCAGTAATAAAATTTTCATTGTTACATAAGATGAGAAATATTTTGAATTTGTTTCATTGTTGAGGATGAAATCTTCCATGAACATGAAATTTGAAAAGTAATGCAGTCACTTTCATAGACTTGCATTATATAGTAGCATTTATGAAGGCTGTGAGTCAGAGGCACAGAGATAATTCTAGCATCGATCTTTGTGGTTGATATCAAACAATTCCTTAATAATATAAACTTTCTAAATTTGATTTTCCTGTACAATTATTTTTGCTTGAAACTCATTTCACATTACCTTATTGTTAAAACCACAGCATAAATCCTGAGGTAGGTAAAAGAAAAAATGTGTGATTATCATTTCAAAATCTGAAGTGATCACTGGTGTTTTGGTAATCACTTTAAATCTTTCTCTATCAAGCATATGTGATATAAGATACTTTCATATCAATAGATTTAATGTACTTATCTAAGAAAAATCATACCACATTTTAAATGTAAGCAACATAACAAATGACAGTACTTCTCAGATTAGAGTAAGTAATGGCCCAAGTAGTCGATGATACCATAACAAAAGTTAAATTCCACTCATGTGCCATATTCATTGTGACAGAAATGTGGCTTTGCTCTGAACTACTCTTTTTATTCTGGAACTGGAATGATGACATCTCTTCATTGTCGCTGACGCTACTAGCTTCCAAATACAGTACACAGCAAAGTACTATGTCAGTCAATTTAGGCTGCTATTATGACGTTCCACAGACTGTGTTATAAACAACATAAATTTTATTTCTCACAACTCTGAAGGCTGGAAGTCCAAGATCATAGTGCCAACATTGTCCAAGTCTGGTATGGATCCTATTCTGGTTTAAAGACTGCCATCTTATTATGTCTAGAAGAAGAAGAGTCTCTTTTATAAGGGCCCTAATTCCAAATGTAGAATCTCAACTCTTCAACTGTATGATACCACACAACACCCACCATAAACTTACCTGTACTCCTCCACCACATCCATCGTGCCCCCTCCCAACTTGGTTCTCCACCCGCCCCCGTTAGCCTAAGTTTTAAATTCAGTTTTTAGGGTTTTTTTTTGGTTTAGTTTTGTCTGACTCTTTTTTTTCCTCTATATTACACGTATGAGTGACACAATCCTGTATTTGTCTTTGCCATTCACTTTGCATAATCACCAGTTCTATGTATGCTGTAGCAAATGGCGAGAGTTCATTTTTCTAAAGCTAAGTATTACCCCAAATATATGTAATTTTAATTCATTTATGTTTTCCCGTTTCTAGCTAGGACTTCCAATATTATTTTGAACAAGAGTATTTTTTTTAAGGTTTCCTTATTTAGTCATACAAGAACTGGGTTATAGGCCAAAGGTGTGGGTTGGTGAGAAGATTCACCAGAGACAGAGTGGGAAGTACACTGCTGAGGGGAGCAGCTGCCAAGGCAGGAGAGGTCTACTATGTCATGTGGGAAGCTCCCTGGCTGGGGATCGAACTCGTGCTGTAGTGCCTACAGATTGCTTCATAGGCTGACACTTAACCAGTTGTGCCACCAGGGAGTTCCTGAACAACAGTATTTTGAATAGTAGTAATGAAAATAACTTGTCTTACTCCTGATCTTAGAGGAAAAAGTCATTTTTTTCACTATTGAGTATGATGTTAATTGTAGATTTGTCATACATGACTTTCTTTATGTTTGATATGTTCCATCTATCCTCATTTTTAAGGATTTTTATCATAAAAGGATGTCAAATCCTACCAAATTATTTCTCTGTATCTATTACTATGCTGTAGGGTAAATGGAAAAGGTATCACGATTTTCCGCCCCTCGGTGTTGGGCCTCTGTAAGCCTATGTGTGTGCCTCATAGTGGGCGCCTGAAGAATGGTGTGGGGTAGCCTGGTGTGGTGCGGCGTGGCATGGCGTGGCGTGGCATGTGCATGCGCATGCGCAGAGCAGACTCGGCGAGCATGAGGAAGAAGAGCGCGGCAGCAGCAGCAGCAGCGAGACCCCAAGACGCCACCAGAGAGCCCTGAGCCCCAAGAAGATGAAGATCTTGCTGGGAGCTAGGAAGCCTGCCAGACTCTTGACCCCCCGGCCACCCTACCTGCCATGTACCTGGCTGCCTCTCAAGAAAGATGTAATTAAAAGCCTAAAAAACCACTGAGGGCTCCTCCTTTCCCTTTAGACCTATCTGCACAGCTCCAAGGAGAACCTATGCTCCCGGTTTCCTCTTGCCACCACATGTGCTCAAGTGATTTATATCATTCCACTTTTTGATGTGGTGAATTAGATTTGATAAATTTTGGGGTGCTGAAACTTCTTTGCATCTCTGGAATAAGCACTATGTAGTCATAGTGTACGATCTTTTAACCCTTTGTTGAATTTGGTTTGCTAAGGTTAGTTCAGGATTTTTGCATCTTTTCTGGATCAAGGAAATCGGTCTGCAATTCTGTTTGTGATGGTGTTGGTTGCTTTTGGTATCAAAGTAATGTTACCTTCATGATATGTGTTTTGAAGCATTTTTTTTTTTGAAGTATTTGAAAAGGGAAGGTATTAGCTTGTCATTGAAAGTTTGGCAAAATAAAATAGAGAAACTTGTCTTGAGCTTTTGTCTTTGGGTATACGTTTGATTGCTATTTTAATTTCCTTGCTTGTTCTGGGCTTATTCTGGATTTCTGTTTCTTCCTGATTTAGTCTCATAGGTGTTTCAGAATTTGTCCATCTCTTCTAGGATATTTAATTTATTGGGATGTTCATGTTTGTAGTATTCTGTCATGAATATTTATATTTCTGAAATATCTATTTTGACTGCTTTCATTTCTGATTCTATTTACTAGACTCCCCCCCCTTTTTTTCTTTATGTGTCTAACTACAGGTTTTCCTATTTTGTTGTTATTGTTTTTTGAATGAGTTGGTTTCATTGATACTTTGGGCTTTTTTATTTCTTTTTTGTTTATTTTTTTCTTTAATTTTTATTATTTTCTTCCTACTGGCTTTTGGTTTTGTTTGTTCTCTTTCTAGTTCCTTAAGGTGTCAGAATAGTTTATTTATTGGCCCTCTTTCCTATTTCTTGATGTAGGCCTGCATTGCTCCATAGTGCCATCACAGTACCACTCTGCTGAATCCCAAAGATTCATGTAGCTCATGTCCTCATTTTATTTATCTACAGATATTTTTAAATTTCCTCCTCAATTTTCTTACTAATCCAAGAGTCACTCAGGGTTATGTTTTGAGTCTCCACATAGTAGAGGTTTTTCCTGCTTTCTATTGGTAGTTGATTTCTAGTTTTATGATAGCATTGTGATCAGAGATGATACGTGCTGTGATTTCAGCCTTCATGAATTTATTAACATTTGTTCTGTGTTCCAACATGTGGTCTCTCTTTGAGAATGTTACATATTCATTTGAGAAGAATGTGTTTTCAGCTTTTCGGTGAGTGTAGGAACCTATAAATGTCTGTTAAATCCATGGGTCTAATTTTTCATTTAAGTCTATTGTTTCTTTGCTTATTTTCTCTCTGGTCTATTCAGAAGAGTGGGTGTTGACATCCCCACCAATATTGTGTTGCTAACAATGTCTGTTTTCAGATTTATTAATATTAGTCTTATATATTTTGATGTGTATTCATTTGCTCCATTTATAAAAATTGTTGTAATGTCTTTTTGTGTATTGATCGATTAATCAAAATATAATATCTGTCCCTGTCTCTTATTACCTCATTAGCTGGAAGTCTATATTTTCTGATTTAAATATTGCTGTCCTTGCTTTATTTTGGATCCCATTTGCTTATAGGACTGTTTTCCAATCATTTTGTTTGAGCATATGATTATCATTCAAACTCACATGGGTCTCCTAGAGGCAGCAAAATGTTGAGTTTTATTTTCTTATCCAACTAGCCACTCTTTGCCTTTTGATTGTAAGTTAAGTCCATTTATATTTAGGTTGTGTATTTATATATAATGATTTGCTACTGGCACTTTGTCCTTTTTTTCTGAGTCTATAACCTTGTTCAATTTTTTTGATTTTCTTCTCTTTGAGAACAGTGCTCCTTTCATCATTTCAAAGTAGGAAGATCTGATATTTGCAAACTCCTTCAACTTCTGTTTGTCTGGGAAGGCCTTTTTTTCTCCCTCAAATATGAAGGAGAGTCTTGTCCGTACAGTTATACTTAGTTGGAAGTTTTTCAAGTATTTTGGATTTGTCTTTCTATTTTCTCCTTGCTTGTAGGTTTTCATTATAGAAGTCTGGTACAAGCCGGATTTGAGTATACTTATAGATTCCCTGATGTATCACTTTGACTTGTTTTTCTTCAGTTTCTTACATTTCTTTGAATTTCTTTATCAAGGCAGTTTAGCCTTTGTACCTCGTGGGAAGATAAAATCGTCCATGTTTTTGTAGTTAGATACTGAAGAGTTATTCTCTCCTTTTGATATCATATTCACTTGAAGTCTCAATGTGTCATGTGTTCTATTTTTGCATTTGCCCACTTTGTTGCTTTAGACTTCCTTATTCTTTTTTTTTTTTTTTTAACGTGGCTGCATCAGTAATTTAGAGATTTACTGCTATATTTCTAGCTGGTGCCGCTGTAGTTGTTTTTATTTTAGTTTCAAGATCTGCTTTTCTAACACTTGAGTCACAAGGAGGGTAAAAGGGCTTGGAGGTGTCAAGTCACCTACGGAAAGGTGCTGGAGTTGGGGGCTCCTGTTTGTGGTATCACCAAAATCCTTCCTCTCTAAGGTTCCCAATAAGGATCTCTTCCATGGGCATACTGTCAGTGCACTTAGTCTCAAAGTGTTGGGAAAAAAGGAGTGCAGTCCAGTATAAGGCCCTTTTTCTTTTCATTGGAGACCCTGCTTCTTGGCACTAAACTAGATCCTCTGTTTGCATTTCCCCTCCACCAAGTGTATGTGACTCCCCATCAGACAGCTCTCGCCTCCACCAGGGCTTCTGGTCTGTGGAGCACCACAGTCTCCTGTTATTTCTTTCTACCCACCTATTGTTTAATGAAGCACAGTCTCTTCAGTGTTCGATCTGATGTGGTCAGTGCTGATCTCTATGTCTAGGAAGAACTCCTGCTTTCTTCCAACTCACCTACTCTCTCTAGTGCAGTGCTTGTCTGGTTAAATTACAGCTTATTCTCCCAAGAATGAAGGAAACTTCTCTGTCTCAATCTTCATCTGATTCCTCAGCAATTTTCCAACTTCATAAAAAATAAATGAAATCCAGTTAAATTTTAAATATTTAAAGTTTATTAAACCTGATATTTTTGCAATAAATATCAAGCTTATATGTAATGATGTTCTATAAAATACCTAACATTATCTGAATTTATTTAAAAGGTTTTAATTTAGATTGCTTATGTATATTTTAGCTATAATCTGAGGAATACTTGCTAGTAAAATCATATTTGCTTACTCAGAAAACTCCCTTATATTCTGAGTAAAATATTTGAGCTATATATTCTATTGCTAACATATAACTTTTCTAATGGAAATTCTTAGATATATTTTCCACACTTTTATGAATTAATCAGCCTTAAAATATGATTCTTATGCTAGTACTCTTCTTTGTGCTCTGAAAACTAGAGAGAAAGAATTCTTGAGAGTTTGGCTCCATTCACTAGGTATTTTGTATTTTTCTCTGGGGTGTGTGTGTGTGTGTGTGTGTGTGTGTGTGTGTGTGTGTGTTTCCTCACCTCTACAGCTAGTCAATCATTTCTATTCAATTTATCTTTTATCCTGATTCTCTGTGTCTTTATTGGTAGACAAATTTCTTTACAGAATTTGCTGACAATTTTATACAATGTAATTACTCTGTCAAATGAATTTCAAGTTGTGATCCTCTTTACCACCTAAATTTTCTTTCATAAGCAGGATATATAGTTTCCTGGAAATATTTATTAATTTAAGGAGTTGCTGAGGAAGTGGTTAAAATACAGTTTTTTTAATTAAAAATAGTATAAGAAGTGTTCATTTTTGGTGAAATATTGTATGACCTCTGCATGGGACAAATTCAAGCATATATTAGTCATTTGAATGTGAAAAGTAATAATGTCCCACATTTCAACTATGACCAGTTAAAATTTAGAAATGAATTTTGTTCAACTAACAAACACCATTTACCTTGTCAACTTAACATCTTACGAAAAAATTTCCTTGACAAGAAAGTAATATTAGTGAGAAGAATTTTAGAATTTCAGATGTGGAACACATTTCTCCCATATGCACAATCATTGGTGATTTACAAAAATGAATGGATTATTGTGATGGTTTTTGCTTTTAAAGAGGTTGTAAAATGGCTAAAAAGTAGGCATCATTATGAATAAACTTTCTGATGATGCTACAGAGACATTAATTTTGTAATCAGAAAATTTTTCATTCTCTTTTAATTATCATTCTTTCTTCTCTTTGTGCTCTGAGTATAACTAAAGAACTAAAAGAGATGATCAAGCACAATCTTGTGACTAATTGAGCAATGCTATATGAATCATTTAATGGTTATTATTTTCCCATGTATTTGACTAAAATTACTCTAGAAAGGATAGTTCTCAAAGATTTATTCAAAATCAGCACTTTTCTAACTTGTGAAAGTCAAATGTAGTTTTAACTTTGAGAAAAGAAAATATGAAAAACTTTGCTAAAAGCTTATAAAAACAACCCACTTCTAATTGAAGTCTTCATTCAGGAGACCATTATCTTAAATTTGAAAGTTTGCAAATTCAGAGAAAAAAATAGATGTCAAGTTGGAAGTTTGCCATTTAATTATAGTTTGAAGTAAAACATTCAGCTTTTTCACAATCTACTTGTGAAGGACTTTTCATATCAGATTAAGGAACTTTTATTTTACTCTGTTTTCATATGAATTTGAACTCACAGCTTTATTTTTGACATCTACAAAAGTTAATTAAAACTTTATCATATGATATATGGTGTACATGTTGAAACATGCATTCTAGTAACTAGGTCGTTGTTCTCAAGGGTCTCATAGATTGTTGGAACAATCGGCAAGAAAATGTGCCTTCATAAAGTGGCAGCTGAACACATAGCAAGCTCGACTTGAAGTGGTGTTAATAATAAATTATACCTTTTAGATGGCTCTTGAAATGACTTATGGATAAATAAATGTGCAAAAGAACAGCATGAGAATAATTGACATTATTAACTGAGGAAGCAACAAATAAAATTACTTTGCAACTAAGTAACAGTGAAAACATGAACACTATTAAACCATAATGTTTTAAAAATATAACTCAAATGTCAAAGTTCTAATAATCAAAGTTAAAATCTGCAAATACCTAAATGTATATTGCTCTCTCTCATCTATATAATAACTATGTTATCAAACTTCATACTCATATAATCATTTCAGATCTTATCGTTATTTACAGCATAACACAAGTGGGAATTGATAGTACTTTCCTGAGCTTGTTTTAGAACTTTCTCATTTAGTAAACCATGAACATAGAAGAAATAAGAAAAAACAACAACTCTGAATGTAGTAGTTCCCTCTTGGTTATAGTTTTATTAATAAGGAAATAGAACATTTTAAAATATAATAAAATATTAAACATACTATAGCAATTAAAATTATCTAAGAGGTTATTATGTCAGTACTTGATACTTTTTTTTTCATTTTATCCTCACAAAGTAGCCATAAAGGGATATTTCAGTATAGAAAAACAATAAACCAAATCATGCACAAAATATTCTAAAGCAAGTTTAGAGAATGAAAACATTTTTCTAGCATGATCATGAAAATGTGTTTTAAGGTATACTTTGAAGGATTATTGGGTTTTTCATAACCCAATGAAAGTGACTATAGATCCCTTTCAGTTTGCAAGTTTGATATGAACAACATCAGAAAGTCAAAATAGTATTATAATGCCTTGAGCTACTTGGATGGGACAAAGTCATATTTTTTTCAATTTAGTTAAAAATATTTCTTTTTTTAATTTTTCTAGTATTAAAAAAGTAATTTTAATAGATTAGGATGAAATAATTGGTCAAACTTCTCTTAAAAATTCAAATAGTATATTTCACATGGATTTTAATGGATCTATAGAATTTTTGTATGGGAAATATGATGATATACTAAATAGGGGGACTTATAGCCATATCATTTAAAGATATAGGGTCACACTTTTCATGTGTATGTTGCCGCACCACACACACTACCAAAGCACCCATTTCCTCAAATTTTGAAAAAAGTCCTACTGTCCATAAAACATTAAGAAGAATCATATGTTATAATGAAATCTCCCATATAAGGAAGAAACAGTTGATGCAGCAAACTTTATTGCTGTGCTATTTTAATAAACTGCCAAAGACACTCCAAACTACAACGACCACCTCCCTAATCAGTCAGTAGTTATCAACAGGCAAGGTCCTTCACCAGCAAAAGTTTATGACGACTCCCTGAAGTCTCAGATGATGGTGAACATTTTTCTTTGCAATAAAGTATTTTTAAATTAAAATATATAAAGGGTATATTTTTAGAGACAATGCTATTTATCGAACACTTAATAGACTAGAGTGTATTGTAAATATAAGTTGAAGATGCACAGCATACTAAAAAATATTGTGATGCTTTATTGTAATAAGTTATACCGGTATAGTGATTTGGAATAGAACCTACAATATTTGTGCCTGTAGGAGGTGTGGTTTCTTTTTTTCTCATGCTATTCTGATGTAAACATTTTCCTCTGGTGGATATATAAATTAGTTTCATATTTTCAGGCTCTGTTGTGATATACTCTTTCACTTCCTATCTATCTTTTGCATTTACTTTTAGATTATTATTATTTTAGTTTTTATCATCCTTGCTTATTATTTCACATATAACATTTACTCTTAACTTTTAATTGATTGTCTCACCAGTCTTGAAGCAAGAAATTGAATATTTGAGGAAGATAAAATTTAAAAATATAACAAACTTTAAAAATATGACAGAGGTAGAGGTGGAGAATTTATTTGGGAAGGAGCACAATGGACAACTATGTAGAAGTATGGGTGTCTTGGTGGTGGATGAGGAATGGTGATAACACCTGAGTGGATGATGATATGCATACAAATCATATACTATATTATCTCAATATATGCATATATGTGTGTGTGTGTGTGTGTGCATTTATATATACAGTAGTGTGAGCTCTGATACCTACTTTATTTTCCTTTTTTTTTTTTCAGTAACACAAGTATTTAAGTTTTGATTGCCAGGCATCCATTTCAAAATTGGTTATCTTGAATAAAAACATTATCAGTCACAGGACTGGATAGAGTGAGGCTACCCTGAACCATCTTGTTTTAGATATCTTGGTTGATTTCAATAACTGGCCATTTGGTGCATTTGTTTTTATTCTATTCATGTAATAAATACATGGTCTTATGCCTCTTTTATTTTAAATTCACCAGTAAAGTGAGTACACAAATTCCTAGGTTCTCATCATTTGTCTCAATAAAAGTTGAATTCCAGCCCCATGTGTGCCTGTTGTATGTTCTGGCTCTTGTGCTCACACACATCTCTCTCTCTCTCTCTGTCTCTCTCTCTCAACACTTTCTTTTTGTGGTCCAGGTGTTCCATGCAATTTTTAGGCCTTGTTAGTAATAAATTCCCTCCCTGTTTTTCAGGACTACCTGATGGTTATTGCTAAGATTGTCTAGTAATCAAAAGAAGCACAGGACTGTCCACTCACAATAGTGTCCATCAATACCAGCACACAATTATATTGGGGATGGAAGTCACGATGAACTCATAACAGCAATATTGCAAATACAAAATAAAATTTTAGTATAAAGTTATTTTGATGAAATGTTTCATGATTGTTAATGCATTCTATAATAATGTACATTAAACATATTAAATTTTACTCTCTTCTTAAACAAATCTATAACAAACAAATGAATACTTTTTCCTAATAATTCTATTTTCTTTTCCTTTTCAGGTGTCACAAACATCTACTATCCATGATGTTAAACAGAAATTTCACAAAACATGTAAGTTTTATAAATAATTTATAATTTATTTTTAAAATTTATTATTTTATTTTATTTTTTTATTTTTGCAACAGTAGTTTAAAACACAGTATACGGTTTAGAGATATAGGATCTTCCCCTCCAGATTTTGTTATTGCATCACACCCATCACCAAAACTCCTATAATTCCCCCTTTGGTCTCTTACTTTGGTCTCTGCCCTCCCCTTTTTGTTCTTGACAATTCAGTTCTATATTCAGATCTCTCAAATTTGTTATTGGTTTGGCTTTATCTGAATCTGTTTCTCTATACTCCACATATAAGTGACTACTCTATATTTGTTTTTCTCCTTCTGACTTTTTCTACCTAGGCTAATTCCTGCAGTTTCATCCACATTATCATAAATGGCAAGATTATCTTCTTTTTAATAGCAAAGTAATATGTCACTGTATAAATATATAAAGCATACCTTTTAAACCACTTTTTGGTCTTTGGGCACTTAAATTGGCTTGGCTCTTGTAAATAGTGCTGCAATCAACATAGGAGTGCATATATCCCTTCAAATTACTATTTTTAGAAAGATTTATTTATTTATGCATACAACAGCTGGGGTACAGGCCAGAGTTGGTGGGGGGAGGGTGAGAGGATTCACCAGAGACAGAGTGTGGAGCAGAACAGGTGCATCTACTGAAGTACACTGCTGAAGGGAGCAGTGGGTGAGATAGGAGAGATCTGCTGCGCCATGTGGGAATCTCCCTGGCAGGGGATTGAACTTGTGCTGCAGTGACTGCTGATAGCTTGATAGGTTGAGATTTAACCACTTGCACCACCAGGGAGGTCCACTTCAAATTGCTTCTTTAATATTCTTCAGGTCAGTAACTAGAAGTGGAATTGCTGGATTATGTGGTAAATTCTTTATATAATACATCTAAATTACATTGCTTTATTTTATTAATGGCTAAATATATTCTGCTAAAAAAAATTTTATTATTAATTTGGAAATGTTTATTAGGTTTGTTTAAATTAAATTGCTAAATTTACTACCTTTCATTAAAGCTTATTCATAATTCATGAACATATTTAAAATGTCTATTACGGGCCTCCCTGGTGGCGCAGTGGTTGAGCGCTGTGCTGTGGAGCTGTCGGCAGCTCGCGATGCGAGTTTGATGCCCTGCCGGGGAGAATCCCGCATGGTGAGGCGGACCTCTCCTGCCTCGCCCGCTGCTCCCCTCAGCAGTGCATTTCTGATCTGCCTGTTCTGCTCCCCACTCTGTCTCTGATGAACCTTCTCGCCGCCCCACGCCTCTGGCCTGTACCCCAGCTGTATGTACAAATAAATAAATGTTTAAAAAAAAAAAAAAAAGAAAATGTCTATTACTACTAGGAAGTATTTTTTTTAGATTTTATATTTTAGAGTTGTTTTAAATTCATAACAACGTGTACAGAAATACAGAGTGCTTATTTATTCTGCTCCTACAAATTTACAATCTCTTCCAATATCAACATTCAGTGATTAAATCAGAAAGCCAAATAATACCTGTTTATTTAAATGGGAAAAAATAATCATTAGTCTCAGATTACAAACAGAGAACAATATACAAAATTAACTTTAAAATTATAATATAATGAATAATAGTTCTAAAAGTCTAAGCATAGTTCAAATTGTTTTTTTTTTTTTTTCACAAGTGAAATCGCTCTCTAATGTCTTATGGTTCCTTAAAACCAACTATTAAAATTGAACAACAGTTAATATGAATAAAGGGAAAGAATACAAAGTGATTTGAAATTGCTAATGGAATTTTCTCTTATAAGACTGATCTAACAATTAGCAGTATATGAACTGAAGTAACACATGAATGGCAACCAGCTAAAGTGTAATTTGTACAATAACGTGTCATAAAATAAGTTACTGAAAGAAAAAGAAAAATCATTTTGGTTATGATGCACACATTATCTGTTAGCTGATAGTGCAATAAAAAGTTCCAATAATGCTTAAAATCTTTGGATTTTTTGTCTCTGAAGTTCCCAGAAAGAGCTCTGGGAGAAAGAGTTAAGAGAAAGAATGATGGAATTAGGTGGCCAATTGTAGTTTCAGTCCCCTGAAAGGCTATATAATTTATGTTGACAGTTGAAATGCACATAAATCTTTGCCAATAGGCAAGGGGGATATAAACAATGCTAAACTTTGAAAGGTTCAAGGAGAGTAACTCAAAACAAAGATAACACAGTAGAAGGATTTATAATCTATAGTAAAGAATAATGAGTATTTTTCTAGGTAATCTGAAAGGAGCCTCCTTAATAAAGCTTCAGAATTCCCTGATCTCTCAACATAAAAAGCTAGAAAAATGATAAATGCAATCAAGGAAAAAAGCAACCTGTTTTTCTTTAAGAAGCTCTCTGCTACTTTTCAAAAAGGCTTATCCATACGAAGTGTAACTAACAATTTTTTCCCTGATAACACTGGTCAACAGTGAGACATAACTAACTTAAAAAGGCTCTAATCTGTAGTATCTTGGTGTGCTGAACATGAATATAACCCTGAAATTTTTTTAATAGCTCTCGTTTTGAAGCTATTTCATATAATTCATTTTATATGTTTCACCGTGTAAATTTATCCAGTAGGACTGCAACAACATCCTAAATCATCCTAGAATGATGCAATATTGCATCTCATTGCATAATACCATCATGCACACATCATCCAGAGTTGATTGCATCATTTTTGATGCAATGCAATACTACTGCCAGGCGGCTGCTCAAGTAAGCTGACGTCAGCAGTGCACTGTAGAAAGCCCTGTCGGAAAGGTTGAGCACTGAAAATATTTCAGACTTTGTGCTAGACAGTTTAAGCTACTGTTCCATAGAACTGTTACTATTTTATACATTTAGGCACAATGCAGAACAGTAATGCCTCGAAAGTGCATTAACAGTTGAAAATTTCTGCTCTCATTTGTGGGGAAGTGACATTTGCCAACCAGAAGAAAAGTCTCACTTTTCAAGTGAAGAAGGCTTATTATCTTTACTTCGGATGCAAGGTTTGGTGACTAAGACAAGCCTTGCGTCCTACATAATATGTGCTACATGTACAACACAGCTTTCACAGTGGTTCAGTGACAAAAGACCATCAATGCTGTTTGCAGTCCCCATGGTGTGGAGAGAGCCAAGCAACCATAGAAAAGACTGTTATTTCTGCTTGGTTCCTCCTCTTTCCAGTGGAATAACAAAGCAAAAGAAGTGGAGAGTAGTCTACCCAAACATTCTGTCTGCATTGAGATGATTGGTTAAACAACTTGCTGCAGGGTGATGCGAAACAAGCATGGAATGCTTTTCACCTAGTGTCTACAAACTTTCTTGGGAATGTTAGGGCAGAAAACTACAAGGAACTAGTAGAAGACATGCTGATGCAGTATCAGAAACTTGGCTGCAATTTGTCTCTAAAGATCCACTTTCTTCATTCCCATCTGGATTTCTTCCCTGAAAACTGTGGTATGGTTAGTTATGAACATGGTGAATCTTCATCAAGATATGGCATCAATGGAACAAAGATACCAGGGAAAATGGTCCCTTACAATGCTGGCTGACTACTGCTGGACACTCCCCAGAGATGCTCCTGAACAGCTGTACAGGAGACAAGCAAAGGAATCTAAGAAGTAGTCTATGACTTTATTTTTTACAGCTATTAACCATAGGCTTATTACCATTGACATGCATTTTGTGATGTAAACATCAATTTATTGCAGATTACAAAAAAAACTAGTGTCCAGATCTGGGATTCCAGGAACCCGAAGGGAGAGGCACAATTAACGGGACACAGAAGGGTCAGCTCAGCAAGGATCTGACAAACTTTATTTAGCAACCATGAGTTTATATACTTATGCTTTCTTAAGCAATTACCCACAAGCCATTGTTGCAATAATAATTTTGTTATGATATTCTAAATTCCCTATAAGGAAGCAGTGATTGTAGCAAGAGTAAAAATACATTGCGTACAAGAGCACGACCAGCCACATACTAAGGAGGCAGTCTCTGATTCCGTGTCCTGTTTTTTTTTTTTTTTCTAAGATTTATTTATTTATACATACAAGCTGGGGTACAGGCCAGAGGTGTGGGGCGGCGAGAGGGTTCACCAGAGACAGAGCGGGGAGCAGAACAGGCAGATCAGAAATACACTGCTGAGGGGAGCAGCGGGCGAGGCAGGAGAAGTCCGCCACACCATGTGGGTCTCTCCCCGGCTGAGTGTCGAACTCGCATCGACAGCTCCACAGCGCAGCGCTTAACCGCTGCGCCACCAGGGATGCCCTGTCCTGGTTTGGGTTGTACAATTTGGTTAGATGTAGACACAGGTCTATGGTTATTCTAGGCATAAGCTGCAGCTGGCATAAGCAAGATCGTCATGCGGGCCGTGCCTCCACACTGACTACCAAGTGCTCTTCCCTTGGGAGGGTCACACAGGCTTAGTTGTGCCAAGTGTTACACTGGCTTGGTTATGCCAGTGCTCTCAACAAACTAGAGCCAAAATTAGAATTTGACTGTCATATTCATGTTGAGCACATACAAATTGATAGGAAATGACTAATTTTGTATTAGTTATATGATTTTTGTAAAAATTTGTTGACCAGTATAATTTCTTTTTCTTTTTTAAAAAGATTTATTTATTTATTTATGCATACAAGACCTGGGAGGTAGGCCAGAGGTTAGGGAGGGTGAGAGGATTCACCAGAGACAGAGTGGGATTGAACAACAGGCAGACTGAGCATTGGGTTGGACAAGAGAGGTCTGGTGCACCATGTCGGTCAGCTCCCTGGTCATGGATCAAACTTATCCTACAGTGGCTGCGACACCTTCATTGTGTTGAGATTTAACTCCATGAGCCACCAGAGAGGGCCTCTCTAATAATGTCTTTGCCACAAAGGAGTTATGAATTTGCCAATAAGTTAGATGAATTGATGGACTAATTTTTGAGGTAACATCAACATTACATTTTGAGAAAACTATGGAAATTGGCAATTCACCTTATAGGAATTTTATCAAGTTCCAGTAAGACCCTTTGGTTAGTGTGTAACAATATCATCAATCTTTTCATGTTACATTTACATTTCAAGATTAAGAAAATTTAATAATATCTGTTAGTTATGTTGAATTTCTGGTCATTGGAAATGACAAAAGATATGCAGTAGTTAAATTTATGCTTAAGGGACTTTAGGTATTCAGGATAATAGGAAAATTTCATGAATGATCTGTCATTCATTAAAAACTGAATACTATGTTCAAAATTTCTATCCTTTACAGAATATACTGCATATATCAATTAACAATTTCAGGTCACATGTTATTTGTTTCTCTTCAATTTTAGAGGGCAGAGCATCATAATTTTGATGTTGAAGAATATTTAGCAATTTATGAAATTTTACTTTATAGAAAATGTCATAAATTTCCACATGATTATCTGACAATATAATAGTTAAATTCTTTGTTTTCATTTTTATCTAAAAATCTTTACAACTTTAATAGCAAAATTAATTATTTAATACCACACAATTCATCAAAGTCAGTAATCAAGTTCAATGACAAGGCACTAAGCTATACTATTGAAAAATGAATATCCATAGCGTAGCCATCAAGAATTTCTGACACACATACTCATTGAGAACAACAATTAAGAAGTGATGAAAGTTGTATTCTTTGGGTTGAAAAATCTGAAAATTTAATTTTGTATCAACATTAACCAGTGATCTCTGTTTTCACAAAAGCTCTCGTGATTCACAAACATGGTTACCAGGATATTTAAAACATATTTTTAAAGCATATTTCAAAATTGTCGAACAATTTAGATATACTAGTGGAGAGAAATGTCAAATATGAAAGTAGAGTAATGCTTAAGGGTGATGGTGTCCTTAATCTTTAAATTTTAGGGATATTAATGATTTATTTGCTTTTAAAGTAAAAAGCTGAGTTAAAAACTAAGGAATGTGTAGGGCCTCCCCAGTGGCGCAGCGGTTAAGCGCTGCGCTGTGGAGCTGTTGGCAGCAGCGACAGGAGTTCGACTCCCCGACCGGGGAGAATCCCACATGGCGCGGCAGACCTCTCCTGCCTTGCCCTCTGCTCCCCTCAGCAGTGTATTTCTGATCTGCCTGTTCTGCTCCCCACTCTGTCTCTGGTGAACCCTCTTGCCACCCCACGCCTCTGGCCTGTACCCCAACTTGTATGTATAAATAAAAAATAAAAAATAATTAAAAAAAACACTAAGGAATGTGTAATCTGGCAACGGGATATTTAAAGATGCAAACATACTGAGATGTTAATATATTAAAAAGAAACTACAGGTTAAATCTGTCCAGTCATACTGTGTAGTAGGTACTGTAAAGCACAAAGTGTAATAATCCACTCTACAAAACATAGTTTCCTCTGATTTATCATTAACGTCTTCTGTTTTAAAATTCAGTTGATGCATAAAATGATATGATTATTTTTCTTTAAATTGTTTTTAAGTCATTACAATTACTAAAGGTCCATACTAGTACATTTCTTATATGTCTTAAGGAAGCCAGTGTTTTCTTTGCTACTTCAATATATTAAACAAAATATAAAATACCGGTATGTACTAATGTCCCAAATATTGAAAACAAACCTCTTATCACTGTGATCAAATTTACATTTGATACTCACATAAATGTTGAGAATTCTCCATATGGATTTGGTATATGATTTTTTTTTTGGAAAATATTAGATCAAAACTGTTAGAAATGAATGGTCATTTTTTTTAGTAAAGGCTTATATAATAAAACTGTCATAACTAATAAAAATTCCTAATGTTCATGACATGTGATTCTGTCTCTAAATTATTTTGGTTCTTATTCAGATACAGCATGTAAACTGTGTATTACTGTGCAATGTCAAGGTTATTTTGCCTCATCTTTCATGACATACTGATGTTTCTCAATTCTGATATTATAAAATAATTTTGTCTTATAATCCATAAACAGCAAAATGGTTGAGTTAGCAATATTCAAACTTAAGCAAATTTCTAGATTATAGATACACCAAATATTAGAAGAGATAGTCTAAACCAAATGATTGGTTTTACATATATGATGGTGCAGAGAATTTATATTTTAAAGAAAGATATATATCTGGATAGTGAAATAATGTTGTCATACTCTAAAAAGGAATATTTTCAATAATAAGTTCAGAAAGCACACAGCACTAAAACCAAAGATGCAAATACAAAGATCATCTCTCAAGCTTTAATGAACATGAAATTCTCTTTTTCTTCCCCCTCTGCTTTATTTTGCACTTTGACAGCTACTGTTTTTGTTTAAATTGCAGTGAATTGGTGGTGGGAAACCTATGGGGAATACACAATAATGTAGAAGATAAAAGAAATAAATAAACAAACAAACAAATTGTAGTCATTACCAGACTTTTCAGTATAATGTCTGACGAATAATATATTATAAAAAAGAAAAGGAACTTTTAAAGAAATTGTTTGACATTGCATTAATCCCTTCTCTTCCTTGGGATTTTCTTCTGTAAAGAAATTTTCAGAAGACAGAATGCATTACAGTGGAATTTTATGTAAATAATAAAAGCAAGCACTTCATTATTGCAAGAAAATGTCATAAAATGGGGTATTTGTTCTTATATATTTTCTTATCTATCTAGTTGGTTGAGAAAATATTTCACTTTTCACATTTCATAAAAAAGATTATATTCAAATAGTTGCTCAGATCCTGTTGTAAGTCTTTTGAAAATGTAAATAATCTCATTGTTGAATTCAGATGGATCACAGTGCTTTCCATAATCCCAAGATAATAGGGTGCCAACAGTTCATATTCATGAGCTTTTATTTGTATATACTTAGTTGAAAAAGCACCAGATTTAATAAATGAAATTATTTTTGGAAAATAATAGTTAGCTTTACTTTTTACAATAATAAACCGATGAATATACAAAATAAATTTCATGTATACAAACACAAAGAATAATGTGTTATCTACCATTTACTAATATTTTCATTTCTGGCTAGAGATACCTTTTTATGTCAATATACATACTTTTACATATTTTATATGGTGGTATGTAATAGCTTTTCCTAACGATATATTTTCTAGATATATTTTTATATAAATGTATATTGACCTTCATGATCAATATTACTGGAGATGTAGCATACTTTTGCTTAGATATATAATTCTCACATTCCCTGGATACACAGTTTAATTACTTCAAAAATAAATCAATATTATGCTTATTTATTCAACAATATATACTGAATGTTGAAAAAATTTATTGAACATTGACCATGGGTCATATATTGATGTATTCACCAGAATAATTCATGTCTGAGAATTTCTTTACTCATATTTGAAAGAAAGGAACAAAAAAAAAAATGCTCATTCTATACACATTCTAATGTATACCTGTAAAAAATTAAGCCATAGACTACTTAGATTTCTTTGCTGTTTCTTGTACAGCTCTTCAGGAATAGAATAGATGGAAGGCAGTTTCCATTGTGCAAAAGCACAGCCTTAACACTGAGTTTCGAAGAGTCTAGAAATAGTCTCCAATCTTGCGGGTCATAAATGATTTCTCAGGCATTCATGAGGCCCTCAATATCAGAACAGAATACCAGAGTACTTTCCTTTCTGAAGAAAGGCTACACGTGCTAGTGGTGCTTTTGATATAAAGTAATTGTGACATCTTCTTCTAGAAGATTCCATTGTTGGAGTCTTGATTCTGGCAATTCTGCCTTGTTCTTGGATAAGTCCAAATCACAAACCAGGTCATTTAGTTCTTCCTGTGTTATTTGCGTGGGGTTGATGATGCACCACAGTGAAAATCTGGATCACTGCATGCTGATGGAAAAGCATGCAGAACAGGAGAACAGGTCAGCTCACCCTTGTCTTCATCAGATGAATCAAGAGAATATTTTGCTGGAGGTTGTGGAATAGAAAGTTCCTCACCATGTGGAACTGGTCTCAATGCAGATAGAATGTTTGGGTAGACTGTTCTTAACTTCTTTTGCTTTGTTATTCTGCCAGAAAGAGGAGGAACCAAGCAGAAGTACAAGTATTTTATGTGGTCGTTTGGTTCTCACCACAGCATGGGGACTGCAAACAGCATTGATGGTCTTTTGCCATTTAACCACTGTGAAAGCTGTGTTGTACATGTAGCACAGCATATATGCGGGGCCCAAGGCTTGTCTTGGTCACCAACCTTGCATCCGAAGTAAAGATGATAAGCCTTCTTCACTTGAGAAGTGAGACTTTTCTTCTGGTTGGCAAATGTCACTTCCCCACAAATAGAGCAGAAATTTTCCACTCTGTTAATGCACTTTCGAGGCATGACTGTTCTGCATTGTGCCTAAATGTATAAAATAGTAACAGTTCTATGGAACAGTAGCTTAAACTGTCTCACACAAAGTCTGAAATATTTTCAATGCTCAACCTTTCCGACAGGGCTTTATATTGTGCACTGCTGAATTCAGCTACTTCAGCAGCTGCCTGGCAGTAGTATTGCATTGTATCAGAGAATGATGCAATCATCTCTGGATGATGTGTGCATGATGGTATTATGCAATGCAATGCAATATTACATCATTTTAGGCTGATTTAAGATGTTGTTGCAGCCCCACTGGATAAATTTACACGGTGAAATATATAAAATGAATTATATGAAATATCTTGAAAATGGGAGCTATTAAAAAATTTCAGGGTTATATTCATGTTGAGCACACCAAGATACTACAGATTAGGGCCTTTTTAAGTCAGTAATAATCTCACTGCTGACCAGTGATATCAATAAGGCAATATATACAAAGAATTAATTCAATGTGCATAGAAACTTCTATCATGCCTTCATCTTTGTTATTTATCATTCCAGTCTCTGGTTATCACTTCCTCTCCCTGAATTATGCTTAGTATACATGAGAACTTCCCACTGGAATTTGTCTTTTGCTTTTCCATGGAACGGAAATGTTGATTACGGTTTTTTTTTTAATTGTATTATTATTATTGTTTTTATTGTTATTTATGTCTTTTACATTTTGTATTCCCCTTGGGCAGCCCACCACCAATTCACCCGTGATCCATCTCCATGGTCTCCTGTATTCGCCTCTCTTCCATTTTGTGCCCTTATCCTCCCCTACCCCCCCCACACCGCTGAGTGTCTCTCTCCCACCTGGCCTCCCTATAGTCCTGTTATAAGTGAAACCATTCGATAGTTTTCTTTTTCTTTCTGGCTTATTTCACTGAGTATGATTCCCTCTAATTCCATCCATGTCGCTGTAAATTGCATGTGTTTATCTTCTTTCCATGTTGAATAGTATTCCATTGTGTATATATACCACATCTTCTGGATCCAATCATCTATTTTTGGACATCTGGGTTGCTTCCATACCTTTGCTATTGTGAATAGTGCCGCAATGAACATACGGGTGCATGTATCCTTTCAGATTAGTGTTTTTGTGTCCTTTGGGTAAATTCCCAAAAGTGGTATTGCTGGGTCGGATGGGAGCTCCATGTTTATGATTACAGTTTTGAGTGCAAGAACAAGGAGAATAGGTAGAAGTTGTTAAGAAAAAGTTTGGCTTCAAAGTAGTCTTCATTTTGTATGCAGTTGTTGTCCAGTATTTAGTTTTTGAATATACAAGTAAATTATTAGCTCTCTTTATTATTTTGTTATCACTAAATATTATATGTATTATTTTATAATGTAAAGTATATTAGTGTTGTGTTATTTTATATAAAATTATCCATATACATGCTAATTTTGTTGCACAATATTTTTAATTCATCTCATTCTTAAATAAATTTGTCTTTTCAAAGTTGATCCTTTAGATATTCACCTACTGTGTGTAAGATTTGTCAGAATTGTTAATAATGTACTTATTTTGCATTTCCTATACAATATACTTTATTTGGAAGTTATTTGGCTGATACATTTTATTGTTGCCGTATCAAAATCTATTAGTACAATCTCTAGAGAAAATGTATTTCTTTTTTTTTGTTTGTTTGTTTAAGATTTATTTATTTATGCATACAAGCTGGGGTACAGGCCAGAGGTGTGGGGCAGCGAGAGGTTTCACCAGAGACAGAGTGGGGAGCAGAATAGGCAGATTGAGGGAAATACACTGCTGAGGGGAGCAGTGGGAGAGGCAGGAGAGGTCTGCCATGCCATGTGGGAATCTCCCTGGCCGGGCGTCGAACTCACGTTGCCGCTGCCAACAGCTCCACAGTGCAGCGCTTAACCACTGTGCCCCCAGGGAGGCCCTAGATAAAATGTATTTGAATTGCATGAGGCCATTACTTATTAGAATGTTATTACATAGTAGCATGAACCCTTCTAATCAGCAAGGAAAATGCTAAGGTATTATTAGTATATAGAGTTACACAAATCAGGTTCAACATCTTAGATAATTTAAGATGCATTGGATTTACTACTTGGTTATATATTAGTTGTCCAACTGGTGTACTCAGTATTATAAACACCTTAGATACTTGCTAAAATCCTCATGCAACATATGTGCTCTGTTTTTTATAAACTCACTTTATTTTGATATTCTTTTAGTCTAACCCACTTCATCCCAACAGGCATAGACCATTTCAAGAAGCATATATTTTGTTTTTTGAAAAATGACTGAGCTGAATCTAATGGTTTATACAGACAGTAAATTTCTTTCACTAGTATAGAGTGTGTAAAGTCACAAACTATAAATTCCAAGTTTATTTTATAATTACATTTACAGTTTATCCAAGTTGAGAAAACTGGAAGAACATGGATTTCCTTGTAGATGTTTAGAGCTTCTGCCTTCTCTGATTCATCATTGTGGATTTCAGCAGTATCTGTTCATCTAGTTCATAGATTGCTTTTGAATGAGAGTTAGTTTCACTTGGTCATATTTACCACTAGTAGCATCAAAAAATGTTCTTGAAAGTTATGTCTTATGTAGATATTATTAAATAGACAGAATAGACAGTTTATGCATCTACATCATAGGTGCTCAGTGACAATTGTCAAATATAAATGGATTCCCATAGGTTGTATTTCATCCAAAACCCAGAGTTGGAAACAAAACTTTGCAAGTCTATGTCATGTTCGTCTTCATCATATCTTCTTAGGCAAAGATTTTCACTAGAAGCAAAAGGGTGGCTATTTTAAAATATTTTTAACAAGTAATATTAGCATACACTCCAGAACAACAAATGGTTAAATAACGATTGCATTAGTAAACATAAAAGCAAAGCAAAAAGGTAGTTTTACCTGCATATTTCATAATTAAAAAAAACCAAATGCTAGAGTTAAATGTGCCTTCTTAATTTGTCTTACCATTTCTAAATGTTGAGATATCATCATAAATAACTTTTAATCTGTGATTAAAACTTTTGATTTATGTTATTTGCCTATGAGAATCTGCATGGATAAGTTGTCTTTTTTTTGTAGTAAAGTCAGTAAGAATAAATTGAAATGGTGTAGTTATGTCATGTTTTCATCACTCTTACTTATACTTTAAATATTAATGTTCTGAAAACAAATTAATATTGTAGAATACTCCTTTGAAAATGATCTAATTTATTATATGTCAAGTTAATTTTTTTTAAATTGAATTTCAAAGTTAAGAATTAAGTTTTCAATAGACTAAAATAATAACATAATCCAGTTTAAGGAAAAACAATTATATTTTGGTGATTGTTAACCAAGATTTTTATTATGGTGTTGGATAAATAAATAATTTGGATTTCCCTATCCAAGTGGAATTCTTTAGAAATCTTATTATTCCAAATGGTAGTATTAAGGTAGGAATTAAAAATAATGTTTCTACCATGATCTGCATACCTATAACAGTAAGTC
The DNA here is from genome assembly GCA_004024925.1 of Scalopus aquaticus. Lineage (NCBI taxonomy): Eukaryota > Metazoa > Chordata > Mammalia > Eulipotyphla > Talpidae > Scalopus > Scalopus aquaticus. The sequence continues at coordinate 12,108 of PVIJ01014469.1, read as the reverse complement.
AATTATACATATTAGTCTGATAGATTGCCTTACTCCTCATAGAGAAAATAGCCCACTTTCAGTTATCAATATTAGATACATTTTAAATGAGATAAATTTTTCAGCTTTAAATGAAGATGTTAAGCTTCACAGTCATATATTTTGCACATTTCTAACCACCTAACCAGTTTCCCAAGTGAAAAAGCAGAAAATGAGCACCCTTAAGCTTTCTTCCTGTCATTATTCTTGACTGCTCATCGGTACTCTGCACAAGTTAACTTCTATCTCCATTATTAAATAGGATAACCATTTTATTTACTTTATAAGATTGAATGTGTCTTCCAATTGAAACTGTTGGATTCTAAAATAAGTTTATACTTGTGCTGACAAATGCTATTACTTTTCATTGAACAGGTCCAAAGTTGTACCCTTCTAGAGTTGGCTTGCAGCTAGAATATGGTAAGACTGAATTTTCAGAGATAATGTCTATTTAATTTGGAATCCTTTTCCTGTCATCAGTAGCTTGTTTATCACTTACTAAATGGCATGTCCTGTGATTACTGCTGTAAGTAGATTATTACATTTAATCATCCCAACAAGCTAGTGTTCCACCTACATGGATAAGTAATTTTAGTCTGAAAGGGATATTTTTTCCATATTCACAATCAGTGCATATTGAAGGCAGAATATGAACTAACTAGATCTTTTTCTTTAAGGTTTCACTTTTATATTCCTTAATACTACTGACTCCAACTGTGTTCTCAATGATACTGCTCAGTTCTTTCCTTTTTTTTTTTTTAATTTGAATCAGAATAAGTGAGGCAAGAAGGAGCAGGGATGACTGAATTTTAAGAAGTATTGATATTGTATCCATTACTGTCTCATTTCTCAAAATCCCAAACCCAATTCACCATTCATAAAATCTGCAAAATTATTCCTTAAAATTATTCCTACTAATAATTGTTATTGACATTACATCAACTTGACCTGAAAATTGAATACTTTGTTCCATTTGTTGAATAAAATATGTAAATTTTGAGGGAATACTTAGTCAAATCCATAATTACAAATCTATAAAAGGCAACTATTAAATAATTTTGCTTAGTAAATGTGTCCTTTTAATGATATGCTGAATCTTTCCTGGTGTTTTTGTTAATATTCAAAGTATCTTTTCTCAGATATCACATTCTCCTTAAGGACAAGTGATGATTTATATGGATATAAGACACTGTATTTGTTCTCATTGCTAAGTTATACATTCCATTTTTCTCTTAGACCTTTAGGATGAAAACATGGGAATCTATGGCATTCTTAGAAGTCATAATTTTGTTCTAAAATATTCAAGACATTCACATTTGGTTAGATTTTAAAAGAGAAGAATCCTTTTCTTGCTTATTTTTGTCTCTTCAGGGCTTAGTATATGGCAAACACACAAAAGCCTTTGAATACATGGATGTTTAGTAACATAAAATTAAATAATTATATTCTTTTCTGAGCTTGATTCTTTATGAAGACTACTCAGAGAGTGTCATGGGCATCAATTTCTATTTGAAGGACTCTATAAGAGAAGGCCTGGAAATTTCTGTTAGTTCTGTCTTTGGTGGTGACTAAAACTTTTTACTTTCCACTCACAGATCTTTACCTGGTTAACTGTACCAGGCTGTGATATGAATAAAGTATAGCTTTCTAGTTATCTGAGTATACTATAGCTAAGTGACCTTAGAGAGAAATATAATGATATATTTGAAGGAAAAAAATAGCTAATTTAGTGAGATAAGTATGATACGGTATAAATATGTTATTTGGAGTAACTCAGAATTTTAAAGGTGATCTTCTACTTAGCTATCTATTATATCTTCTTTTTCAGTGGAGCTCATAAAGACCCAAACTCATTGCCGTTGTTGTTGTTTATGTGTTTTTGTGTTAATAATACTTAAAGTCTTATTATTTAAAAACTTATCCTTTTATGGAAATTTATAAAAACATAAGATTATATTTATAAAGCACTAAAATTGTTGGTACACAGTAGAATCTTCATCAGTCATTTATAATATTAATATGGTGAAAAGATAACACCAAGATAAAGTGAGTTCTAAATATTTACATATATTTCTTGCATTTTTTAATTAGGGGAATAAACAAATGAACACAAGTATTTAATTCTTGAGGTCCAGACTTAGAAATAGCACGTGATTTCTTCTCTCATATTCTGTTAGCCAAAGCAAATCACAAGTCTAGCCTATATTGAAGGAGTTGAGAAACCAACACCAACTCTTAATGGGAGGAACTAAAAGTCATAGTGTCAATGGTATGTATACAAGAATAGTAAAGACTGTTTATAAATCTAACATAATAGTGTTAATTAAGAGGTGTTCTCTCTTCCTACTTTGATTAATAATGTTTAAAATGTCCTAGAAGCAGAGCCTTGGAATTCTAATTCTTAGAATAACTGGATTTCCACAATAGAAAGGTAAAGCATGGGTAATTAGCCTTTTTTCTCTACCCAGCACTGGCTCCACCATCCACACGCTTTATACAACCTTGCCAAAGTCCTAGAATTAGAGTTATGCACGCATCCTAGAATTCGTTCCATTCTTCAGAAGAAATACCTAATAGAAAGATATTACTTTGGTTAATCTGAGAATTAAGTTCTGGTACTGACATAGTTGAAGCATTATATAGAAAAAGATGGCATAGGTTCCTGTTAGGCTTATTGTCTTAGCCTCACATAATATTCTCCTTTAGGAAAAGCGAATGGAAGGACAAGAAAGGTCAAGGCCAACGTCCCTGTTTAATACATGTCACACAGTTAATATACCCTAAAAGAAATTTCAACTTTACCCCCCAAATCCTGCTCCTAACACAATTTACAGCATATTTGTTAATGAGAATGTAATACACCTAAATGCTCAGGCCCCAAATCTAAGATTTGTCTTCATCTTACTGAATCTTCTTCTCTCAAGTTGAACCTGTTCAGTGTTCAAAATAAACCTAGGTTTCATGAATTTTTAAAATTTCTGTTAATGTCACCTTAATCCAAACAAAGGAATTTTAAGTTCCTCCTAAGTAATCATTTCTTTCCTTCTTCCCATGTTCCACTTGACATCTCTAGTGATCTCCTAAAAAGGCAAGGCAGCCATTATTCTAGGGATTGCAATGACCATTGAAATTAATTTCCCACATTCCACTAAGTAATTTATCATATAAAAACATTTAGAAAACAGTGAAAACACTAGTATCATATTTGATTTTATTATCTAATTTTACATTTCTCAGAACACAACAGAATAGTTGCAAGTGTAAGCTTATACTTTGGTTGATAGCAATGGAAAACCACATGTATTTGAAAGTTTGATAGGTATATTTTATGAATTGCATATTTTCACAGTTTTTAACTTGAAGATTTTTTGTACATTACAACTTCTACGTAAAAATAATCACAGATCATATATTAAAAATTAAATAACACAATAATTTGAAATTATATTAACATATTTCCTTGTATTTTAAGGTGGAGTTTTTTTGAAGGACAACATAACCATTCAAAGTATCGCTTCCTCTTCCATTGTCACTCTGTATTTGACAGACCTAGGTCCACAAGTCAGTTGGATTACAGTAAGTATGACATCACAGAAGGACAATTTCTATCATATAAATTAATTGTGAGGCAAAACACTGTTTTTAAGTTGTTACAAAATTTCCATTCTAACTCTGATTGGGTCAAAATTAGATTGAAGAATTAGAGCAATGGAAAATACAGTTGAAAGAAGGTAACCAAATTCCTTTTAAATGTGAAAATATCCAGATAGGACATATTAGATCTAATACTACTTGTTCATCCAGTTAAAGATATTCCATAAATTTTATTTATATAAAATTTGGGGAAATGGAGATCTCTTGTCAAACTGAAAAATGATATAAATGTATGCAATATAAACTAAGTAGAAAAATTCTGGAAATTAAAGCAAAGTATTAAGAATTATTTACATTAGGTGTAGATATTTACGTGAATTGTGCAGAGAAAAATTTCAGGAAAAAGGACTCTTTGGATAAGTGTCTGAGTAGAAGAGAGGTTTTTGAGGAGAAGATACAAGGAGAAATGACTGTTATGAGGCCAAGTTCTGAGGAGAAGATAGGTGTCAGAGGAGCAAAATCTGAAGAGAAAGTCCTCTTTGGGAACTAGATTCTTAGGAGAAGGCAGGTCTCTGAGAAGAAAATCTGAGGCGATATGACACTTTAGGAACAACTGTGAAGGAACAAAATGTGAGGAGAAATGACCCTCTGGGAACGAGATTCTAAGGAGAAGAGGGTCTTCTGAAAAGCCAAATCTGAGGTAATAAAACTGGAGAAACAAATCTATAGAGACAAAATCTAAGGAGAAATGACCCTCTGGGAACCAGATTCTGAGGAGAAGAGGGTCTTCTGAGGAGCAAAATCTGAGGAGAGAAAACTTGAGGAAAACTCTATGGAGGCAAAATCTGATTTGAAATGAACTGCTGGGAACTAGATTCTGGAGAAGAGGGCCTTCTGAGGAGCAAAATCTGAGGAGAAAAAAACTTGAGGAACGACTTTGTAGAGACAAAATCTGAGAATAAATGGCCCTCTTGGAACTAGATTCTGAGGAGAAGAAGGTTTTCCGAGGAGCTAAATCTGCATAGAAAAAAATTTGAGGAAGGACTCTATAGAGACAAAATCTGAGGAGAAATGACCCTATGGGAATTAGGCTCTGAGGAGAAGAGGGTCTTCGGAGGAGCAAAATCTGAGTTTAAATGTCTGTTTCGGGACTGGATCTGAGGAGAAGATAGATCTCTGAAGAGAAAAATCTGAGTAATAATGCCTCTTTTAGAACTACTTTCTGAGAATATAGATTTCTGAAGACAAAAATCTGAACAGAAATGACTTTTTGAACCAGTTTCTGAGGAGAAGACACGTCTCTTAGCAGAATAATCTGAGTTGAAATGACTCTTCAGGAATTAGATTATTAACTCCTTTCAGTTTGTATTTTCCTTTCATAATTAAAATTATTAGAAACACAAGATGATTTCTGTATTTTCTTTGATTTTCAAAAATAAAAATTCATTTTATAGTATTATTTAGAATATTGTCATATCCTTTATTTTCCTAACAATTGCTCCTTAAACACTATCTTCTATTTTTAAGTAAATATTTGCATTTTATTGTTTTTGTTTAAATAATTGCTTTAGAATGCAATATTTATTGAACTTTTGAGTAATAATTTGTTGCACTAAAAACTGAGTTTAGAATGGACTAATTGCTTTTCAAATATATTTTGTTTGCAAAACAACTCACTAACACATACTTTGTGTAAGCAAAGTTTTTAATACTTAGATGTGATTGCTGCAGACCATTGTTAAGAGAATTTATCCAAGCATATTTTTAACCCAAATGGTTTATATATTGAGTCTTATTCCATATTTGTGATGAAAAGGGAATTCTGTTTACAGAAATTGTGTCAGTGAGTGGTATTAAATGTGAGTCCATTAGAAATTCCAGCTGCATCATTTGGATAAGCGGTTAGAAGAAAAAAGTGCTAAGGTGGAATTCTATGACAATTGTACTAGAAAATTATAGCTTATTTGAGAGGAAAGTCATTTAGGTGACAAAGAGAACTCTGTAAATAGGCTGAGTATTTTAAAATCAACCCTATGGTTCACACACCCCACTTCTCCAAATGAGTCAGTCCTATTAAATGCTAAAAATACACACATTACATTGCTATGACACCCACTGTTATCAACTAAATTTTGAAACAAAGACAATATCTTCACATAATTTTCTTGTACATTTATAAAATATTAAAATGTCCTCCCATAATAGTGTGAGTTTTTAAGAAACAATCTTTAACTTAGTAAGATCAAAGTTAAAATTTCAATATTTTTCATCCAGAATGTGTCCTCATAGAATATAGAGAAAATTATTACCTCCTTGAACTTTTTAAAAGACTTAGAAAAGTTAATAATATAATAAAACTCATCATATAAATATTATTAACTAAAGATGTTACTCATTTTCACCACTTTTGCGTTCATTTATGTGTATGCACATAGTTCTGTGCAATTCATCTTTTGCATAGATTTATAGATTCATCAGTAAAATCAAATCCAGAATCATTCCAGAGACAAAACTCCCTCTATTGTCCTTTTATATTCATGCATTCATTTTTTTTATTCTGAGACAACCACCAATCTGTTCTTCATCTATATTTATGTCACATGGCAAATAGAATCAAACTTTTTTTAGATTGATGTTTAGTTTTCTTTAGATACTTAGATCCCCAAGTTAGCCTTAAGGATCCACCCTGGCCTTCAATTCCTTTCTTTAATTAATTAATTTTTTAGTCCTTTCTAATGCTGAGTACAAATACAGTAATTTATTTAATCATTCACCCACTGGCATTTGGTTGGTATTTTTCTATTACAAGTAAAGATACTACCTGTCTATACTTACTGTTAAAATTGCTGTAATTTTTTATCTGGAATACTGCTGAGTTTTGAGAATCATTTGTGTATTTTTATGCAAGTACTTTTCTGATATTTGGTTTGCAATATTTTTTTGAAATTTTGTCTTTTAATTCTCTAAAGATTATTTGCTGTAAAAAATGGCTTCAATTTAAATTCAGTTCAGTTTATCAATGTTTTAACAAACTTGCTTTTGTGTAATATAAGAAATCCTCACCTAGCCCCAGGTACTAGACTTGTTCTTTGTTGCCTAATAATAGTTTTATGATTTATATTTTAATTGTAGTTGATGATTTGTTGTAAAAATTATCTAATTTTATGGTAAATGGTATTTAAAAAAAATTGTTTCATGTGTTATATAATCCTTTTTTTCTTTTATTTTCTCTCTCTTTTTTAAATGAGGAGACATTGGTTTACATCATTGTTTATGTACTAGAAGAAAGTCTCTCCCCTCAGCTGTCACCACATGGCACCCAACACCAAGATACCCATAACAACCACAATTTAGTTAATTGTCATACTTTTTTCTATTAGCCTGGTAGCTAATTCTTCTATCTGTATTAATTTTAGTGGTTGCCCAAGAGATTATAATGTGTATCTTTAAGATATTAAATGCTAGTATAATTGTTTAAGTTTACGAATGTGAACATACTATGGAGATAATTTAACTATAAAGCAAAATACATAGATATTTGAGCTTCTCTTGACCCATATTTTATTGTTGTGGTATGCTATAATTTCCTGTAATTTCATATGACTAATATTTATTTACAGTAATCCTTTTTTATTGCAACGCACCCTTTTTCTTCTAATGCTGACATTACATGTTATCATTATCCTTCTGCCTGAGAATACTTTTTGTGATTTATTTTAGTTGTCACTGATGAATTACCTCAATTCTTGTATCTATTAAGTTGTACTTATTTAACTTCTATTCAAGGGAAATATTTTTGCAGAAAAATAATTTCATGTCAGCAATTATTTTTGCCCCTACAAAGTTTCCCTCTTTTGATTTTTTACATCCTTTGTTTCTCATGAAAAGTTCTTTATACACTTTGGAAATCAATGTTATTTCTCTCTTGTTTATTTTAGAATTTTCTTAGATTGAGTATGGTGTGTACAGTTGATTAAGTTCTATGTATCCTGCTTTGGTATATAGAGTTTAAATTGTTATATTTATATACCAAGCTACTGACTTTTTCCTTCCATTCTCAGGCATCTCAAAGGATTTAGTCTTCTTATCAGACTCTCATCAGTCTTCATATCCCAAATTCAGTCACTATTCTGGAGCTCTATAAAAAACATCTTAATCACCTAATTCTTAAAAAATTCAATGGCTCTTGGAAATCCAAAACAATAACAACAACAACAACAAAAACACACAACTGATCATTTTTTCTCACTGAGCAATTAGGTCAGTTTGTCTAAATAGATAGAATTCGAATTTTCCATTATATATTATTCTCATAATTGTTACACTATAAAAAGAAGGAAAAAAACTTCATCCAGTATGGTATTAGCTTCAATCTATTATGATTGGGAAATGCTCTTGTAATTTTATTTAGTTGTTCTATCTTTAGAAGATTAAATTTGGTACTACTTTATTCTGGTTAATTTTCAACAACTGTGAAATGTGCAATCAATTTTGTTTTACATTTCAATTGCAATTTCAGAAAACAAGTGAAGGCAACACCACCCTAATAATGATAGGATTAAAAGGTTTTTATTTTTCAAGAAATGCATTAAACACAATCTAAGCACAAGGGTCCTACTCAATTTACAATGATTGCAGTCATATGTTTCAATTTAATCAGCTTATTTTTTTTCCATTTTCAATTTAGAGTATACCAATTTGAATATTCTACAGAAATTTAAAAAAACAGATTTATCTAGTTTGCCTAGTATAAGTAGTGAATTCTATATTTAAGCAACACATTAGTTTAATACAAAGATATTTCTAAAAAATAAAAAAGGGAATACAATTTGGCAATGGAAATAAATTGGAATTTAAAAGCAATTTATATATCTTCAAAGGAAAAAGAAGTATATCTTATTTTGAAAATAAAATCTCAAGTAAGTTTTTGTATTGTGATGAAATTCCTGTTTTTGTCAATTCATCTGATTTGTTTGGGCTTATACTTGGGACATATGTTTGTTTATTTTGATTTTGGATTTGGTTTTACTCATCCTTTTATGTCAAAAGGAGAGCAATTACTTTTTCAAAAGTCTAGTCTATTAACTTTTGTGTATCTGACTGTTGTTTCTCTTTATTCTGGAATTATTTTCTTTTTATTAAAACATCTCTACTCCTTTCTTCTACTTGTAACCAAATAGTTGTCTTTTTTTTTTTAGATACATTGTCCAAAATTATACCTTATTTCCTATGATTTTCAGATCAGGAGATATCCTTCATGCTTTTGTATTGTTTTGATCCCCATGTTTCAGTGTGAAAAATACTTGTAATAAAACATTGGACCTCCTAGAGCATATTACTATAAACAAGAAGAGTTATTAATTTATTTATAGGTGATGGAGATGACTGATTTAATTTCATTTTATCTAAGGAAACTTCATATTTGTGATATAATTTTTGTTATCTTAGTCAGGACTGAAATTTGGTCTAGATTAATTATATTCCACATCAGTTTTTATTTCCAACATATTACTAGATAATTTGCAAAAATTTAGTTTGATCAGATGACATTGAGATAAATTTTTAAACATTTAATTGAAATAAAATAATTGATCCCATTCTAGAATATTAACTAGAATTTATTTTTAGGCATTAAAAAGTGGCAAACTGTTTTTCCTCATATCTAAAGAGTAGGACTTGTATACTACACATTCATATAGTTTCTAAGTTTAAAAAAATGCTATTTTTATCCTGAATTTATCAGATGTTTCCTTGTTTTGGACTCACATTAATGTTTCTTGGTTTATGAGATCATAATATTGTGAACTAAAGAATAACTGAGAAAACCTTCATGTATAAGCAATTATTTATATATGTATGCATATATACAGATATAATTGCATATATATATGCATATCAGTTATATTCATAGTGTCATATGTATACACATATATGTGTATATATTTATGTATATATAATTTAACCATATAGCTATATAAAATTCTCACTAGAAGTAAGAACATAATTTCTAATCAATATTCATACCCACATATTTGAGCAAAACTATGCTCAAATTAGAAAATGATGAAAATTAGTAGAGATAATTCAAAGTAGCAATGATTGTCAAAATTATCTTTGCATATATATATCCTTTCTATTCTCTTTTAAAACTCATAGGTAAATCATTTTCCTTTGTCTGACAATTCCAGAGACTGGCTTCAACTTGGTTTTAACATCAGAGTAAACCCAAATAATGGACAGACATCGAATTCAGAAAACCAGTTAGCCAATCAATCTTTTTGCAGTCACAAGTCTTGTTTCCAATTATTTTTCCAAATCTTTTGCTTTATTTCCATAGACTTATTATCTTTCTCTCTATAAGTGTTTACCCCTCAACTCTAAAATTTAGAAGGCAAGCTTTTTAACTACCCACTCACAAGTATTTGAATTTAAATAGACCATTTCAAAAGTGAGAGATAAAGTATAAAACTTTCAAAGGCAAAATTTCTCTTTAAGTAGGGTCAAATCAATTGAGTTTAGATGACATGGCCATGGTAAAGTAGGAAGTGAGGGAGGGAGATGATAGGGGATGGGGAAAGGAGCAGAAGGAAAGATTAAGGCAGGAAAGTAGTAGAAAATTAAGCAGGGAGGGAGGGAGAGAGAGAAGAAGGAAGGAAAGAAAGAAGGAAGGAAGGAAGGTAGGAAGGCAGGCAGGCAGGCGAAAAAAGAAGGCAGTGCAGCCAATTCCATTTTGGTAACACGGATAATGCATATAGAAGTTATGTTTATTTGGCTGGGAAGCTAGGAAGAATATATTTATAATATTTTTGTTAGTCAAATAAAATTTGCACTATTTATGAAGAAGTCATTACATCAAATTCAACATTTATTTTTGTTCCCAATTCAATATGTTTTTGATTTTGTTTCTCTTTAACTTGTTGCTAGTTTTTCCAGGAAGATTTCTTGTTATTTGCATTAGCACTCAGTCTAATGTATACAAAAGAATAGATGCTGATCTATTTTACCAGTTCACAGGGTAGCCAGGTTTGTGATCATTCTATGACCATATGTATAATTTAAAAACATCTATAAAATTTGATTGTTTAATCTAAACCAAATTCTTATTTTCAGGTATTTTTGGCGGAATACACAGGACCTCTGTTAATATATCTACTGTTTTATTTGAGGATCCCTTATATATATGACATGAAAGAGAGTGCTAGAAGGATGCGCCACCCTGTGGTACAGTAAGTAATTTGTTTAGTGCAAATAGTTTGAGGAGATGAACTATAAGCAGATATGTTAATAAAGGCTTTTTGCAAACTCAACTAAAATGGATTGAATTTTAGAGAAATATATTTGAAGTTTCAATTTGCAAATTTATGAATAAAAAGCTACTAAGTATATTTTAATTATAATAGATGTATAATATATAACATATATCTAATTTCTATAGTAGATATAATATCTACTATACTTACTCCCTAATATATATAGTAGAGGTAATTTAAGTTAATAGTGATAAATTTTTTAAAATAATTTTAGGAATTATAAGTTTAAAACATTTAAAGCTAGGAAGTTGTGAGTACATGTATCAGACTCAGGTATAAATACTCTCAAAACATGGAAAATCTTTTATAAGAAAACTAATGATCTAACCAATAAACAAGGAGGAAAACAGTTTCTACAAGCTACATTTAATAATTCAAAATCCAAAATTAAATTTTATTTTGATGTATATATATACACACATATACATATATATACATATATACACATATATACACATATATGTATATATTACAGACATATATGTGTGTATATACCTCACATATATATGATAGTTAAGATATTGTGGAAATTTTCTCACTCTCCTTCTCTTTCTCTCTCCCTTGGAAAGTTACAGGGAGAGGATAACTAGTCAAAATTTCACATTGACAAGTAGGGTTATCATTTCCTTTAAAAGAAAAAAGAATATGATTTATTGACTAAACACTAAGTGAATTAAAAAGCAAAATTTAGATGATGTGCTAGAATATAAAGAACAAATTTGACTCTCAGCTCTCATTTCAAATCAAGCTTTCCCTTACCCTAAATTTCTAATCTCTAACTAAATTGTCCTTTTTTCCCCCAAAACTTACCATGTTCCTGTCACATAGGACATGTACACATGCAATTCTTCCTCTATTTTTGTTACTTCTTCCTTATCTCTTATTCAAATTTCAAATAAAAGCTCAGTATTTCTTACTCAGGATAGTCTTTCCTACTTCTTCTAGACAAAGATTCTACTAAAATGTTTTTCTTCATGAAAAATTTCTTTAAATAGACTGTCCTTGTTCCACTGCATTTTCTTTGCTCCTTTGTCAAAGATTAGCTGTTCATAGATATGTGGCTTTAATTCTGGGTATTCTATTCGGTTCCATTGGTCTTTCTGTCTGTTTTTGTTCTAGTACCATGCTGTCTTAATTATTATGGCTCTGTAGTATAATTTGAAATCAGGGAGTGAAATTCCTCCGT
>PVIJ01014468.1:0-40600 GCA_004024925.1 Scalopus aquaticus | reverse complement strand
AGGTAGGGGATCCAATGAGAGCACAACACGGGAAATAATGGGATGGTCCCGCTGACCTCAGTTGGGAAGAATGTAGATGGAGAGGGTAAACAAAGATCCAAGGCCATCCTTATCGGACCCTAACCTTATGTGGGCAACTCAGGCAATTAGGGCCGTAACTCACCGCTAGGGGCCATCCTGTCTGATGGCTCCCGACAGAGATGAAAAGGCCTGTGCTTGATAATCTGTTCAGTCTGAACTGAGATGTCCCTGTGGACACACATGAAACCCTGTTTCTAGCTTTTTGCACAATCTATAGTTATTTAAATGCACCTTTATTTTTTCCTACTCTTTCTCAATATCATAGTTTTTCAAAGACTGCATTTCACAGGGGAGTGAAAGAAGATGGGTAAAGCAGCTTGGAATGGGAAGAAACAGACATTAAAAAGGAAAATGGGATTCTAAGTCCATGTCGATCTACCTATCCCATATCTGGACGGCTCATCTTCTGCTTCTTCCCTTTGGCTGCACAGACCCTCTGCCAACACAACACACTCTCTGCTCTTCTGCGCCTCTGCTCAGGGGTCCTGCTCATTCCACGAGTAATAAGTTGGAGCATTTCGTCAGCGTTGGGAGACTTACAAAATGCTCCGACATTTCGTTACTCTCCCATCTCCACTGCAGACTAGCCTCCCCTTCCAGGGTTTTAAATTTGTTGTATCTTTCAACCTTATCACATTCTGACCCCCAAAGAGGTGAGCGAATGTGAACATTTATTTGAATAAATGAAGCTGTTAATTTAACAAAGGAAAGGCACTGGAAGGATGATAGCAGTACATGCAGATTCATTTTAACCATTTATCTTGCACAGATTCAATTGGTCAGTTTGCTTTGGAGAGAGAGCTTTAAGTTTAGTACAGCTGTATTTTTTTTCATGCAGTGTTTGTTGAGCAACTACTATGCGTCAAGTTCTTTGCTACAGTTGGAGGTGCGGGTGAAGAGAACAGCAATCTTACACTGTAGTAAGAGCATAGAAAATAGCAGTATCCATTAGCCTCATTCAAGACATCTTCTCCTCCCCTGCAGGGTAATGAAAAGTAGGTAAGATTGAAAAGCCAATCCGAGAACATAATATGCAGTTCAGGAATGCATCGTCCACCTTGGTGAATGACTTGCTTAAGTTTAATTTACAAGAGAGACGCGGTGAGGAGTACTTTCAGAATCCTCCGGGCACATAATTAGCTCTGCTTTTAACCTTGCTGACTCAGGAAGGACAGAGTTTTAATAATGTTTAATCATTCAATTGTGCCTTTTCCTTTAATGAATTACTTCAAGAGGTGCTCCAAGGAGATGTCTTCAGTTTTTATGAAACTATCCCTCATGCTCAGTATAAAAGACGCAAGAGGCAGAACTGGCTTGGCTGGCTGCATCTTGGGGGAGTTAATGGCCCACTTTGCACCTTCCTTGACACCAGAATCGGGTAACACTCAGGCCAAGCCTGACTCAGAGAGACAGGTTTTCACGAAGATCTTTTCTACCTCCACATACGACACCCCAAGCCTCCCTCGATGTGTCCACCTCCTGCCCCCATCACCTCACTGAATCATTGGCATCTCTTTGAGGTAAGAGCACTCAGGTTCCAAATGGTCAAGTCGAAAGAGAAATGGGAAGGAAAGAACTCAGCTAGGTTGGCCATACCACTGTGCCTTTTCTTTATCCCCAGCGTTTCCTGTTCCTATCTTGTAACCTTATGAACTCACTCTTAAGAACTGCCTATAGGAGCCTCCCTGGTGGCGAAATGGGTTAAGCGCAGCACTGTGAAGCTATCCAGAGCCACTGCAGCACAAGTTCGATCCCTGGCCAGGGAGCTTCCCACAGGGCGCAGCAGACCTCTCCTGCCTCTCCCGCTATTCCCCTCAGCAGTGTATTTCAGAGATCTGCCTGTTCTACTCCCCAGTCTGTCTCTGGTAAATCCTCTCACCTCCCCACACATCTAGCCTACACTCCAGCTTGTATGCATAAATAAATCTTTGAAAAAAAAAAAAGAACTGCCTATACTAGCTGGATGGCAGCACTGGTTGAAAAAACATAGGCCCTAACCCAGTTTGATATGAACAATAAAAAGAACTTACTTGTCCACGTTACTAAAATCTTTTGGTAATTTCAGCTTCAGGCACAGCTTGATACAGAAGCTCAGAAATATGTCACCAAATCTATGTATTCCTAGTCTTCTTGGCCAGCCTTCTGCTTTGGTTTCAACCTAAGTCTGATTTTTATACTATTCCAAAAATCATTGTCAATAATTTCTTAGCACTATATGCTTTGATTTTCATCAGGGAAGAGAGCATCTTTATCCTAGCATTTGCAGTGTTAGCTAAGATTTAATTTGATTGGATGGATTGGCAGAAGTCAAATATTCCTTCCTCTATCAATAGATGTGGTCAGAAGAAGTCATACTTGCTTAGTTCAGGGTTTTTTGTTTTGTTTTGTTTTGGTTTGGTTTTTTTAATCATTTTTAGCTTTCTTAATCCTATCCTGGAACTTAGAGACAAAGGAAAAAAAGACTTCCAAAATCAGAAAGCTAGTGATCTAGCAGGGCTTTAATTCATCCCTGACACACCATGCCTTGCAAGCTATCCATGAATCCAGTGCCCTCTTTCATTTCAGCACCAATAAAGGTGTTTAATTCTTTGCATTTGATCTACACAGTCAGCACTGCGATCCTAGACCTGGTTCTTCCATTGAATATTTCTTTGGTCTTCAACCACGTCTTTCAACCTGTACAATATCAATTTCCTGATCCTTCAGATAAGGAGAATGTATGTCCTGTGATAGGACAAATACCTTAATGCCCACAGCAACACTTGGCACTCTCAAAGGGTTATACAAGTGTATTTATGTACTGTACAAAGAGCTATCACACAAATGCGTTGGTACCGATAGTGATGTCAAAAGTTCTTTCTGTGGACAGCTCTTCTAACTGTAATGGGCATTGGTCACCACAGATTTCTTGGTTACAAATTCTAGGAACACAAGGATCAAGTCTGTCTTGGGAAACTGCTTTTAAGCACAGAACACAATTTGGGCATATGGTCTAGTGCTCAAGAACAATTGCCGAATGAGCATTTTAACCCACAATCACTAACCTGAGATTTAGGAGGCTGGAGACTCCATTATATATAACTTTGGACAAGTCATCCAGCCACATTGTATCTCTCTTTTCAACCAGAAATTGGAGATCATAGTAAGTTATGAGAGTCAAATGGATAAAGGCGTGAAAAGCCCCAGAAATAGTGGTTCTCATGCTGGAAACACAAGAGCTGACTCTGTGTGTTTAGGACTTTACTGCTGACCTGTTTCAGGCAGTCTCAGTCAAAGAGGACAGTGTAGTCAAGTTCCATGAGTGTTTCCTTTCCCACATGCTGGCCTAGTGCTGGCCTAGGGTGTACATAGATAAATCTCCACATTCTACTGTGAGGAGCCCCTAATCTGGTGGGCCACTGGAGCCCCGTGGCCTGAATTCTTCTCTGTCCTGAGAGCAGCCATCTCAGATTCCACAGGAGCCTCTTTTTATTTGTTACAAAAGCATCTGGCTTTTCAGGTGTTGAGATGAGTTGAAACTCAAACATTTGGTGAGGGAGTTTTTATAAATAGAAAATAAGTAGGAAGAGGTTTTATCGAGGGAATAAAAAAAGCTCCTGGACATCCTTCAAAATAGTGCAATTTTATAAAAATATATCACTTTGTAGTGGCTTGCTTAAAATGACTTGTCCTCAATTTGGAAAGTTTCATCCATTGCAATAAAGAGAATCTAAAGAGAACTCCAGTGGCCTTTTTTCCCCACCCAAAGAGCTCAAAGTTTCTATTTTTTGCTCTATGCAGAGTCAAAGGGGAGAAAACAGAGTATTGCAGAGACAGATAGGCAGATAGGAGGTCATTTTGGGGGCATTATTTTAACCCCATTATGCTGGAACTAAACATTTCTTGGAGAAAAATGTGCTAAAAACTTAAGTGTTTTAAAAATAAACCCAAAAGAAAGAAAAACACAGAGCTCAGAGTTCATATAATTTCAGGTCTGTAGCAAAGACAAGTTATATTATCTGGTGTGAAACATGGAGGAATTGGTTCAGAACCTGTTCAGTTAGTGACCTCTGCAACAGAGGAGTCTAAGAAAAATAAGTCAGTGATTTTTCAGAGGAAGCATTTCCAAGCACAAGTGGAATCTAAATGGTAACCAGTCTACTCAAGACAGTTTCTAAAGGTGACAAACTTCTAAAGGTGTCAGCTCTCCCTTAGTATTGGCCTGATTGTTTCAGTAAATAAAACATCCTTAGCCTTTCCTGTGGGATGTATTTATGTGGTCGTACACGGTCAATTCATTTTGACATTCCCACTTCCTCAATCACTCTGATGTTTTCTTCAATGTCATGCCAAAGAACTTCTAATATCTTCACCTAATTTATTACAAGTGTGTTCAGGATTCAAGGAGCCAACAAAGCTAACTATTGTCTAGCCCTTCCTAGAACATAATTCTTGAGTTGCAGAGGAACCTTCCAGTTCCATAAATCCTGTAGTCATGTTTCCCTGGGGCCCATGTACATGTTATATAACTCCTAGATGGCTTTGGTTGTTGTGTAAAGGCTATTTTTTTCTGGAGCTGATATTGGTAGTGTCATTGCACCTTTCTAGGTAAAAGGAAGATGCTCTATTTCAGTAAAAAATATTCAGACTGAAAACCTTATGGGTACAGTCCAGCCATTATGCTGGTATGTCAATCTCTCTTATCCAGGTGATGGCTTCTGTGTGGTTCTTGCAGTGTTGGTTGGGGCAGCAGTAGCCACTGTGATTATGCTCACAGTAACACAACAGGGCTTTGCTAGGACATCTCTGGCCAGAGGGGCAGCAAGGGTGTTGGCCTGGGGTAATAGAAAAATCATATCCAATGGAAATCCTTTATTTGACATTATGCCTCTGAAATTCTGGCACTTCCACTTCGTTTTACTTAAGTCATCCTTCAGTCCAGGCTTGGAGGAGCCATTCATATAAGTAAACTGTTGAGAGTACTCAAGATATTGGCTTCCAAATCTTGGCTAAGTGTCCCCATGAGCATGAGTTTTCCTCAGTGCTGTACTACATTCTGTTTACCTGGCTTGCCTCCCTCAAGACTCACTCCCACATGTGTTCTTCCTGCTCCTGCTAGGGCACATTAGGTAGAGCCTGCTGGGAGGCCTGTTAGCCTCAGTTCTAGTTATCAGACTGGAAGCAATGAGAGTGGAGAGAGATCACTCATCGTGATGTAAGACACCAGTCTCCAATAAATCTACTGCACAGTCTCCAGGCAAGAGAAGTAATCACTTGAAAAGAATCAAAACAGTTTTTGCCCTAAGAAGTAGTAGGTGAGCTAGGGAATTCAAGTTGTCTGGCTTGCCTACATAAATATTCTTATCTCAGGTCTAAATATTACATTATTTCCTTGTCAGGTCTCTGATTTTGATGTATGAGACTTGTTGAGACTGTTTATTTAGTCTTCTTTGCAATTATTACTACTCCAATCTGATTTGCTGCATAATCCTTTTTTTGGCTGCAAGGGATGAAAATCTTTTAAAGTCTCATTGAGGATTCTGCATTTTAGATCATGCTTTAAATTGGCAATCAGAAACACTGGGCTATTTTTTTTTTTTCCAAAATCTCCTGTGCTCAACTCCCTGCCCCCGGCCCCCAGATATTCTACTCCACATTTTACTGCTTTTGCTTGCTACAAAATTAACTAGTACAGCTACTCAAGCTTCCAAAGCCTTGTCCTTACCCCATAAAAAAAGGGCTGCAAACCCATGTGCATGAAGCCACTGTATCCCTCTACTCCACACACAAAGGAGATTTTATTACATTCAGGCCAGTGGAAAACCAATTCCCCAAATCCTGTCTGACAGTCTGCTTTGTAGAACTACTCATGTTACCTGTAATCTTACACAGGCCTTCCTGGAAACAGAACCTGAGGTGGAAATTAAGTGTTGATTCTTTACTTGGAAAATAAAACCGTAGGGTGGCAAGAAAGAGCATAAAGCGAATTGATTGTGGAGGACGATGGGTGATTTGGTGAGGAGAGAGCTACAGTGACCATGCCGGAGGGAAATCCTACAATGTCAAAACATGAGCAAGGATGTAAAACAATGGTCCTTTGTTTAAAAAAAAAAAAAGTGCCGTGGGGCAGCGAAGGGTAGGAAGTACTACAAAACAGCGCACTGATAGCACTGGCCGGTGCTTCCCGTGAGTCACCAAGAGACCAGATGTTGCTATGAAGATGCATCTTTCCTCGTGGACATTTTGGACGTCTATGGTGGTACAAAAAATGCATTGCGATTGTCTGTTGGTGGGAGAAACAGAACAAATTGACTACGGGTTTCCCTGCTTCTCCATTTCCACTGACCAAATCCTGCCTCACAACGAGTTCTTTCCCCTCACAGCTGGGTTAGTCTCCTGAAGCTGCAGTGGATCCAGGGACCCCCATGATTGATGGGACTCTAGCCATCTTGTCTAGTAGGTAGCATGGTTCACATTTGGTACTTACTATCCTTGTTCTCATTATTGTTTAAGACATACAGTTACATTCCAAATCCTCATTAGTGGGTAGCACAGAAGAGAAAGGGATGATCAAATTCTTTCTTTTTCCCCAAACTGGGTTATTATTAAATTAGATTGTTACAGGAAAATACCTTTCTCAGGAAAGAGTTGAGAAGAAAAACATAACTCAGTACATAAGTTTTAATGTACTTGCTGTTGAATATTTTTTTTTAAATATTCTTTTACATAAAAAATAAATTCTGTAGCTTTGCATCCTTTTTGCCAATTCAGCCTTTGGGCTCATTCTGTCCTGAAGGATGATTCTGTCAAGAAATGATAATATGACTTGTAATAATATTACCATTTCTATCCCTCTTTATAATTTATGAATTAATTAATTCATTCATTATTTATTCATTCATCAAATATTTATTGAGAGCCTTTGCAGTACCAGGCTTTGTGATAATGCTGGATATTCAGGAAAAAGTTTATGTGACTCCTCTCTCAACCCTCATGCACCCAAGCCTGACAGATACATATCAAGAAATGTGTCAGTGTGATGTGATGTCCCTGATCTGTGGTGTTGAGGACACAAAGGACTAGAAAGAAAGGTGACATAAAAAAAGGGAGGGTCACGATTTTCTTAGGGGTGAAGGGAGATGAGTATGTCATAAGAGACTGCTAACTTATCTAATAAGCTAACAGTAGTGGAAGTAGTGATTATAATAGCAATATTTTTATTATTACATTATTTTTATTATTATTTTATTAATTTATTATTAATTATTATTTTTTGGCGAAAGCACAGTCATTATCAAGGTCACCCTTTGATGCAGGAAAAATAGTTACATTTTTGTAAGGTCTTTGCCTACATGCCCTTTGATGAAGACATACCATTAAATGAATGTGCCCAGTGATACACAGTGTCCCATCAGTGAAAATGTGGAATAATGGATACAAGAAAAGTTCTTCTGTATTTGTTAATTGTCTAATCACTGCTCATCATGATTCTTCCTGGGCCTGGAGCACTATCTCCCGTGTTAAGGCCCAGGAGACATTTCTCTATGCTCTGTATTGTCAGATGCGCTATTCATGTCCAATTTCATATTTCCACTGCAAGAAAAATGTAGCATCCTCATAATGTCATGACTCTTGGAACCTGTTTGTATTGCAACAGTATAAATCCTCCAGCATCTGTGGCTCCCTAATAGCATTTGCGACTAGCGATCAGTTATAACATTACTCATGATGCATCAGCCTGGAGTCACTCATGATCCCTGGCTCCCAGTGACTCTCTAAGGTTGTTGCTGAGCTTTACTGATGACGACCACAATTGTGAGTCTCACCCACAGTATGCAGGAAAATCTATAATATGACAATGTTCTAGCAACTGTTCAGAATTTTACAGAAAATGAATTCCATACAATCCAGAATCCCACTTCTGGATATTTACCTGAAAAACATATGCACCCTTATGTTTATTGAAGCATTG
This sequence comes from Scalopus aquaticus, assembly GCA_004024925.1. Lineage (NCBI taxonomy): Eukaryota > Metazoa > Chordata > Mammalia > Eulipotyphla > Talpidae > Scalopus > Scalopus aquaticus. Next base: position 32,568 of record PVIJ01014468.1, on the reverse strand, counting down.
TTTGCAGAAGTTGAAAAACCCTAACTGCCTATCCACAGACAAATGGGTAAAGATGTGTTGTATATACATGATGCAATATTACTCAGCTATACAATAAAGATGAAATCCTGCCACTTGCGACCACATGGGTGGACCCAGAGAGTATTATACTAAGTGAAATGAGATGGAGAAAGACAACACTGAATGACTTCACGTGTATATAGAAGAAAACAAAACAAATGAATTAAAATAATACTTTCATAGTTTTAAACTCTAAGATCGAATAGTGCTTACCAAAAGGGAAAGGGGGGGAGGGGGTACATCAAGATAAACAGGACAATTATATGGTGAAAGATAGAATTGAACTTTTAGTGGTAAACTTAAGGTAGTATATAATATGTTGATTTTTAACAATGCATACTCAAAACTTAATGTCATAAGGCAATGTTACTTCAATTTAAAAAAGAAATCATTAAACATTAGGGGACTAGCAGACTGAAATCTGAGTTTCAAAGCTCCAAATACTCTCTTTCTGGCAAACAACCAATTAGTGGGAGGTCAGTAGTGTAAAATCTGAAGTATAGTCATTGCAAACAGAAAATCCTACTGCAAAGCCAAATTAAAATGGATTTTTATCTATTGTCTCAGATTATGGGAGACAATGTGTCCCTTTAAAGACAAGGATAATCATTCCTTAAAATATTTTTTATCTGTGCAGTCCTTAATTGCAACATCCCTGGTATTTAAGGAGGGTAACACAACACTTTTGTGTCTCAGTGGGGAACACAGAATTCAGAGTTTCACTGTTTGGCCTGAGTATTTTGACTTTCAGTTTTGGGATTGCAATTCTATCCCAGTCTCTTTCACTTCAAAGCTCATGCTTTGCCTGCTGATACTTTCTGAGTATTTTAGCCTTATCTGACAATTTGTTACTCAGCATACTTCAGGTTTAACTGATTACCATTCTCAGTTTCCTCTATTTTTAACTCACATCCTGTTCGTAGTGAGTTACTATGGAGACATGACATATTATTGGTCTCGCTGTAGGATAGTGACCCGGCATATTTAAAAATGTTCTGGGTTTCTTAGCAACTCAACCAGCATTATCGTCTTTGGCTTCATGGCTGTTCTTTTCCTGCAGGAAATGAAACCTGGCTCATGAGTTAGCTTCAGCTGATGGGCATGGTGTTTTTACAAAGGAAGTGGGCTTTAAATACACGCAGTGTAGACTCCAATCCCACAAATGCTTGTCCCATTTATGTTGAAGCATTTTTGAAAATGATTAGCAATGATGAAATAGAAAATGACAATTGAGAAGCCAAAGCTTCAATTTCTAAAATATTCAATTTCTGGCCTTTCCTTTGGATGCCTTTCAAGTCCTCCCTGAACTCAGTTTCCTTGTAGATGAAATGAAGCCTAAGAGTATACCTCGCTTACAGGCTTAAACAAAAATGAGTGTCCACTGGGACATGAAAATGCTCTATGCACAACACACGACAGTGTCTTGAGCTCCTACTGTCCCTGCTGATGCCAGGGCTCATCCACTTTTCTTCACCCAGGTGCCTGTTTTGTGCAAAATGCTAAGTGGATTGAGGGGGGAAGGAAGCTACGGCTCCTCCCCTTGGCTCTCACACCTTCTAATGAAGGGAGAGAGGTGCAGTGACCAAATCCCTCTGGTCAAGTCGATGACCAGGTTACTGGCTGTGAGCAGTAGCCGGGAAGTGAGCCGCTTACCTGCCAGTGGTGCGCAGTGAGTCACAGAAGAGGATCGCAGTGAGCTGAGGTGGCCAGGAGGCTTCTGGAATGTCCACATACCTGCGGGGCACATAAAAGACCTCTGTGAGTTGCCTGCTCGCTGCTGTGTGGCTTTACCTCGCTCTCCTGCCTGTCACGTGCACTGTATTCCAGGTGTGCGATGGTGAACAACATCTGGACTCAAAATGTGAAGCCAAAATCTATCCGCTCATATCAGAACTCCAGCTCTCAGTGGCTCTGTGAGCCTTGGCTTCAGCTTCTCCGTCTGTGTGATGGGCATGATACTAACACCCAGGTCAAACTCATGGTTCAAGGTCATATTGATGGAGGCATTAGGGCAGCGTCTGTGACACAGGATGCACTCATGAATATTAGCGCTTAGTATCCTAAACGACTCTGTGAATCTGCTTTGCTTCCTGCCTTTGTACCTTTGCACCTGCTGTCCCATCTGACTGGAGACCCATTTGGGTTTGTCTGTCCAGCAACACGACTCCAGTTCCATCCAGAGGCACTGCTTCTGGGCAGCCTTCCTTGATCTGTCTTACCTCCTCTTTTAAATCACTGCCAGAACATTTGACTCTTCAGTAAGTTTCAGTGTGTGCATGTGTGTGTGTGAGATTTTGTGTGTGTCAGATTGTGTGTGTGCATCAGGTTGTGTGTGTGTGAGATTGTGTGTGCACCCATTGTACATTGTGCATTTATTTTAAGGTGATTACATTGCATTGTATGTTTCATTGTTTCCATTGTGGAAGTAAACAAAGACTAACCAGGTAAGAAAAGTGAAAAGGTTACTCATTTTGAGTTTTCTCTAGCCACCATCACTGTGCTTTTGCAGAGGCATAAAAAGGCAGATTGAAGAATGATAAAGTCTTGTGGTGGAAAAAGAGGTTTCAATTTTGTCCTGACGAGGGGCTCTTGGGGTGGGAAGATGCAGGCAGCCGAGAATGGGGTAACCCATATTTATAAATAGGGGTGCATATTTGGCCTTTGATTGGTTCTATATTGAAAGCTTGATGGGACAAAAACCAATCAATTATTAACAAAGTTCCGGCCATTTGGGGCCAATTATTCTAGAAGTCAGTGTTTAACTTCCTGGATCATCATTAGAAATAGCAATCTAACCTCATACAAGTTTGACTCCTAGTTTTCTAGGTTGATTATTTGTAGATAACTTTGTGGCAGTTGCTGTGGGTTGTGGGTCAGGTTCTATTTTACATATTTGTGATTTGCCCACTGTCCATTTAGAGATTCAATCTCTCAATACATTGTCTGTTTAAACTTCTTGAGACCAAAGAGCCAGTCCTAGGTAAGGATGTACCTCCAGCACCTGACAGTGTTAGATGTTGTGGGTTAACAGGGGGATGGAGAGTAGAGCAGAAGAAAGGAGAGAAAAGTAAGATGGAAGAGGAGAGGTGCAAAAAAGAAGAAAGGGTGTAAGAAGAGAGTAAAAGGAGAACATTTGTGTGGAGGGGACAAGTGTCAAAGATAAAAACTAAAAATGAACAATGATGTAAATTTATATATATATATACAAAATTATATATATATAATTATACACACACACACACACACACACATTTAAAAAAAGGTAAAAACTGAGTACGTATCAGGGAATCACCAAGTAAGCTGACTTGACTGGAAATGATGTTATGGTAAGTGAAGACTATTGAACTAAATTGATCTATAATTATTTCTAGAGCTGCCTCCCCAGCAGAATAGTCTCTGCAGGTGGTTGGGAGTTCAGAACAATGGGTAAATACAGCAAGGGGTGAGGGTGATGCTGAAAATGATGGTTGCAGTGGATCTCAAATACCTGAAACTGCAGTGGTACTTATAAAACCAGGCAAACTTAGATCATGCTAAGGAATTACAGGCTTTCCACAGCAAGCTACTGCAGCACCCAAGGCCATAGTGTTTCTAGGCCATTGTATTAGAATTCCTCTGGGGCCTCCCTGGTGGCACAAGGGGTTGAGTCTCAGCACTATGAAGCTGTCCGCAGCCACCGCAGCACAAGTTCGATACCCGGCCAGGGAGCTTCCCACATGGTGCAGCAGACCTCTCCTGTCTCGCCTGCTGCTCCCCTCATCAGTGTATCTCAGTAGATCCACCTTTTCTGCTCCCCACTCTGTCTCTGGGGAATCCTCTCAGCCCCCACAACTCTGGCCTACACCCCAGCTCTTGTATGCATAAATAAATAAATCTTAAAAAGAAAAGAATTCCTCTGGGCTACTAATGAATATCATAGCTGGCCTCCACCATATACTCACCACACTGGAATCATTGAAGGTGTAATAGAATGACTAGACTTATCAAATCATCCCAGGAATGTGAAAGGCCAACATCCCAGGTGATTTATAGCCCCTTGAAAGTTTGAGTACAAGGTTTCTGCTGGTTGGAAAAATTGTAAGCAGCAAAGGGACTTTGTTTGATTTGTGTTTGGGGACAATTGCTCTGGCAGCTGTGTGAATGTGGCCTTGGTGCTGTTTATAGCAGGGACCCCAAAGAGAAAGCTAAATAAAAGCTGATGAAGTAAACAGAACCAGTCATAAACAAACATTGAAACTTGAACTGCCTTCACCACATGTCTTTATCCAGGAATCCTGACTCTCAGATGAATCAAATTATGACTAACGTGGACATCCATGCATACTCCAACATGGGAATTATTGTAATTCCTTACGTGTAAGTGCCTTATTAAATTTTGGTTGGTAATAGTGGTGATTCAAAAAGGTCTTTTCTTGGTTTGCAGGTAATACCCATGACTCAAACATGAGTCAAAAGCACTTAGAGGCTTAATTCATGCTTTTCTCCTATTGTTGATAGATTTTCCTCAGGTCCTTTTATTTTCAATGCTTTTGAACAATGCCAACGCATGTAATTAATTGCATTCCATTTCAATTGGCACAATGAATTGATCCAAGCCAATCAACATTCTGCCTGGATGTACTCAGCCATCTACCACAGTAACAGTGGCAGGCTGGGTGTGCTAATTCATTAGGCTAAAAACCTTTTGCTAAAGATCCTGGTGTGCTTAAAGTAAGGGCTGCACATTAGGTCTCGAGTTACATCCTGGAAACTTGGATCCTAAATTGCTCCAATTTGTCAGATCACTGGATCATTTTGGGATAACTTATATATATACAGTCTATACTGTATATTCATCTGCCAGCCCATGAGACTTAGTCATTTTTAGGATGTTTTGGTCAAAGATCAGTTCCCTCTTAAATGAATGAAAGGAAAGGGCATTTTGTCAGTATACAGGGGAATTCAGAACTTGAAGACGAGAAGGCTCATGGGAGCTATAAGAGCACTGGACGTCTACTCTCAATTTCCTTTTCTGGGACAGTACATTTTCTTATTTATTTATTTATTTATTTTTTAAAGATTTATTTATTTATGCATACAAGCTGGGGTACAGGCCAGAGGTGTGGGGCGGCGAGAGGGTTCACCAGAGACAGAGTGGGGATCAGAACAGGCAGATTGACAGAAACACACTGCTGAGGGGAGCAACGGGGGAGGCAGGAGAGGTCTGCCGCGCCATGCGGGAATCTCCCCGGCCAGGCGTTGAACTTGCGTCGCCGCTGCCGACAGCTCCACAGCACAGCACTTAACCACTGCGCCACCAGGAAGGCCCCAAATTTGCTTATTTAATCTTTCCTCTGTGGGTTTGCTCCATGGCCCCTGTAGACCAGCCTCCTTGATGAGGCACTTATTTCTGATCCCCTTAACTTCAGCTTTGGGTTAATACTGTGTCAACTTCAAACTGAAATCCAATTGCTCTACTTGACCTTGAAGCTTTGCTTCCCAAGTTCTGGTCTCAGTCGTGAGGCTTAACTGTGGGGCCATAGTTCTGCAATTCAGCCAATCATCATTAGCAAGAATGAGGCATCGTCTTCTACAGACATGTAGTCAGGCCCATTCTTTCAACAGGAGGGGTAGGTAGCTTCCAACAGGGGACCTGAACTACGGGTGTAGGAAAGTGATACTAGCAGGTAAGAAACAAGATCAGCTGTCTGAGATGTCTGAAGTACCTACCACCCCATCCACGGAACTTACTGTTTAAGAGAAATCACATCTCACCTTCCTAAATGCGTCTGCTTGGATCCAAAGTATGTTTACCAGAGAGAGGAGAAACACAGCAACTCTGTCTCAAGGAGGACAAAGTTGGCCTCCAGCTTGGACTTGGGGAAGGAGTAGAAGAAACCGTGTGTGTGTGTGTGTATGTGTGTGTGCACACATGTACACATATACTCATTTAAATATGTGTGGATACAGTGTGTGTCCCTATGCATGTACTCATATGTAGTTCAGCCTTTGGGCCAGAGTCTATTCTCTATATCTGGCAGGACCTTGGGGTCTTCAGTTGAGTGAAGACAAAAAAGGAGGAGTTTTGAGCTGGAAAGTCTTGAGATATGATTCTTGGCTTAGAAAAACTCCCATGAGGTAAAAATCTGCAAGCCCTCTCAAGCCAGGCTCCTGCAGGAGAAATATTTATGTTGGATATAAAAGAAATTCTCCCATCCCCCTTATGCGTGTGTGCACGCACACACACACACCCCTTCCACGAATTTTTGTTTAATGGACTACCCAATAATGAAAGTATTTACAACATGTATCTGGAAGAGCTAGTCATGTCGCTTATTTATAAAATTATTTTTGTCTCTGCTTTGTGGCAGTTTCTGTGTTGTCTACTGAATATACAATTATAAATGGGAGGGGCATAATCTTTGATCTTCAAGAACTTGAAATTCAGTAGAGAAGATAAACAAAGGCAATACAGTGAGTAAGAACTAAGAGATAAGAGCTTATGAAATTATAGGGCACAGAGGACTGACATCTGGGTAGATATAAGACTATAAACCACAAGAACCACAGTCAAGAACACACTGAATTTAATTCTGTGGTTCAGAACACGGAAGCAGAGCCCCCCTGGTGGTGCAACGTGTTAAGCACAGCACTGTGAATCTATCCAGAACCACTGCAGCAAGAGTTCAATACCTGGCCAAGGAGATTCCCACATGGCGCAGCAGACCTTTCCTGCCTCACCCGCTGCTCCCCTCAGCAGTGTACTTCAGTGGATCTGCCTGTTCTGCTTCCCACTCTGTCTCTGGTGAATCCTCTCACCCCCTGCACCTCTGGTCTACACCCCAGTTTGTATGCATAAATAAATAACTCTAAAAAAAACATGGAAGCACATAAAATCTCCCACTGTTAAAATCAAGCATGGTGTGTCATGAGAGACCAGTATTAAAATTAGGATCTCTGGATGTGAGGCCAGGCATTTGTGTTTGTTAAAAAGTCCTTGAGTGATGTCAATCTTAACCAAGGTTGAGAAACACTAATTTAATTCAGTAAATATTCACTGTGCACCTATTACGGGTCAGGCTCCAGTCAATTTTCTGGGATACAAGGCAGAGATGAAGGAGGCACAACTTTTGTCATTGGGGAATCCTAGTAGGGGTGATGAAAATGCTCACCAACTATTGTAAGAAATGTGACTGTTTAGGGCCTCTCTGGTGGCGCAGCGGTTAAGCGCTGCGCTGTGGAGCTGTGGGCAGCGGCGACGCGAGTTCGAGACCTGGCTGGGGAGATTCCCACATGGCGCAGCAGACCTCTCCTGCCTCGCCCGCTGCTCCCCTCAGCAGTGTGTTTCCGTCAATCTGCCTGTTCTGCTCCCTGCTCTGTCTCTGGTGAACCCTCTCGCCGCCCCGCACCTCTGGTCTGTACCCCAGCTTGTATGCATAAATAAATGAATCTTAAAAAAAAATGTGACTGTTTAGTGACAGGGTAGCTGGAGGGGATGGCTGAGCTGAGTCTCAAAGAGTGAGGAAGTGTGTGCAGAAGAGAAGGGCAATTTCAGGTAATACTGGAAAGAGGTGGTGAGAAGTTGTCCTCAGCAAAAAAAGAGGTGGCAAAAGGACATGCTGGTTTTCAAGACTTCACAAACAACTTGGTGTCTATGGTGGTCACCTCTAAGTGGGAAGAGATGGGATTTGAGTCTTAAGAGATAGTCAAGATCAAAATGATGGAAGAGTTTGAACACCATGCTCAGAGAATTGACTTATAGTGCACTTGGAATCTCTTATAACAGAATCTCCTGATACCGCACCCCTACACATACCTTCTGGGGCCATATCTAAGACCTACACGGTCAGACTCTCAGGGTGGGAGGGAAGAAGTTCCACAGGAGAACTGTAATTTGGAGAACTGTTGCTGCGAGATATGGAGACTCCTGGAGAGGCTTTGTCAAAGGAACTGAACCTTGGGGATCACTGGCAAAGCTGCCATGATGAAATGAGGGTCCTTTGGAAGCCTCACCTGCTCACACCTCCCGCACCCTGAGCTCGGGCTGGCATTCTTGCTGTTGGAGGGCTTTGAGATTTCAGAATGGAAGGGAGGGCTCAGACCGCACTGCAAGCTCTGCTCTGGGTGCTTTCTTCTGCCTTTTGGAAAAGGATTCCAGAGTGTGAGAGATGATGCCAAGAAATACTTACGTGGAGGAAAGATGGTGATATGCAGTGTCCACTTCCTGGATTCCCATTTCACTCCCGCACGTGTGAACTTGAGTCAATCACTTCGCCTCTTTGAAACTGAGATGCTGTAGGGCCCGCAAGGCCGGGGCAGGTTCTTGATGAAGCCAGGCAGACAGGTAAAGGAGGAGTCCTGAGCCCCCAGTGGCTTTTTTTGCCTTTTAATTATCTTTCTACACCATTTGTAGTGAGGCAACCAGGTGCAGAGCAGGCAGGGAGTTCTGGGGGCCTCGGAGGCTGGCAGACCGCCCAGCCCCCTTCACTGTCTCTGGCTTTCTCTCGTGGTCTCTCCACCACTCTCTGTTGCTTCGTCCTCTGTGACGCTGCCCCTATATACTCAGCCTCCAGGCTCAGGTGTGCCCACTTACTCACTTACGCCCACGCCATGTTCCACGTTCCCACTATCAGCATGGGTGCCCCTAGCCCACACTCCCAAGCATCGCCTGCATTCAAGAGCCACAGGTGTTAGCCACAGAGGCCGACGGCAAAAGCCTGAACATCTTCATTTACCCTACAGAGGCCTTGACTATAAACATGGAGATGATACATAAAAATTAAATAATGTATGTGCATATTACTTATAACTTGCAAGTGCCATAAGCTCTCTAAGTTGGATCTGGATGACTCCATGTCTTAAATGAATTTTCCAGACATGTCAAGATATTAACAGCTGTTCTCTATTCAGAGCTTAGTATCTACCCAGCACTAGATAAGTATTTTGCACAAATGAGTTAATTTAATTTATTCATCCACTTTGGAATACAGGAGTGATCTCTCCAAAGTAGAGGCAGTAAGAGAACTAAACATTTTCCTTAAATCCTCAGCTAGTAAGCTGCAGCTTTAAATTTAAACCCAGGCCTTGCTAGTTTAATCAAATGCCGTTACTACTGAATTATATCCTTGACACAGTCATCTAGCTTTGAATATTACAGGTCCTCAAATAATGTCATTTCTTTCACCATTGTTTTGTTATAATGTTGATGAGAAAAAAAATCCTGAAGATGTATGAAAGAATGTTAGCTTAAGACCATCTTTCATTTTGCGTAGTTATTTTGCGTAGTCAGTTTCTGAGAACATATCCACACATTTGATGAGGACTCACTGCATCTATCTGTCCTGAACGTCTGAAGTTTGCCTTCAAAATGGTGTCTTTTCAATCAAGTTTATCTTCTGTTTGCAAAAGGTTTTATTTTTATTATTATCACTTCATGCGTATTGTTTTCTCTCCTCACGGAATAGTCAATTATTGGTTGTGCCAGGCAAAAAGAAAGAATTGGAGACTGAAGAGTCTCAAAAAACAGCAAAAACATGATGTGATATCCTTGTGAACTGATGCTGCATTGCGGCAAAAGCCTTGGAGATTGGTGTAAGCTTCCATCATTTCTATGGCTGCTAGGAGAAAAGTTGAGAGAAAATGAGTTTGTAAACCTCTTTCCACATGATTTAGAAATTTCAGAACATCTGGCACAGTTTAAAAGTGTTCTCCCAATCCATGGAAATTATTGGAAAACTAACAATTTGATGGTGTTTCCCCTTTTTCTGTACATTCAACAATCTTGTAGTGTATCCAACCCCACATCCATCACCCATATATTCATTTCCCTAGTAAATTCTGTTGTGTTAGTAAAAAGAAACATTTTCCTAATGAAAATGCAATAGAAAATAGAATCTAGTCTGAAGGTATTTCCTGTGCTCTCAATAGAAGTGAAATTGTTAAATGGAAGGAGAGCAAGAAAGAACAACACGGGAAAACAAGGAAGAAAAGGGAAATAAAGGGGACAGTTTAGACACTGATCCATGAATCATTTTAATAAAATGGAGAGCAGAGGCAGGAAGGGAATTAACATTTATTAAGCAATTACATGTGCTCAGACCAGATGTATTTATCAATGCCTAATGGCATATTTCATATTCATTGAAATCCTGATCGGTAGGGATTACAATTCTCATTTTTTATAAGATAAAAATGGCACTATAAAAATTGTGAAATTTGGGATCACTTTTGATGCTAAATCACAACCTGGAGGGCTAGTTTCAGAGTGTATCACTTAATAGCTACAGCCCTTTTGAGGTCCGATTCCTGGAACTTTCATTGTTCTAGACAGTTCTAAACCACCTTTAATTCAGGACTCTTCAGAGACGGATTCTAAATTTGATAATGACAGTTACCCGCCAAGATGAGAAATGAATGCTCTATGGAAGAAAGTGGAGACTGCAAAGCAGCATTGTTCGCCCATCCCACAAGCGAAGACATGACTATTTTCTCAGGAAATGTGTGCGTTTTAGCTAACAGTTTAGCTACTGGTCAGCTCCCAAAGTGGGCCTTCATCACACTCCCCGCACATTCACAATCACTTGCCATTTCCTCGAGGGTGGCCGCCTGCAGACCTGTGCTTCCCTCAGGGGTTCCCTGTTAAATTCTTCCTTAATGCCCGCTCCTCCCCTCCGGGAGCACTCCTTGCTGGGTGTCAATTTTCAGCCATCGTCTTTCTCAAACTTTCCCTCATTTCCCACAAGTTCCCAGTTCTGCGAGTTGTTTCTAGTTTTTATCTCCTCCCTCAGAGATAAAAAATGCAACCGGAGACCTTCCCCACAGCATAGCTCTTGGGACTCTACCCCGCTGTATCGTGGACTCTCACTGGATCTGGTTTATTTAGTTTTTGGGTTTTTTGTGCCAGTACTGAAAACCTCCCAGCATTTTCTATGCTATACTAGGTAGTATTCATTCGTCGTTCAGTGGCTTTGGTATGGAAAGGGATTTCTCTACACCTTTTCTTTGAATTATTTCCACATTTGTACACAAACGGGTTTGTACTAGGGATAGTTGAAAATAGTGACAAGTTCCCTGAACTCTAGAATGCAAAGATGTGGGTTCTATCTTCAGTTCTGCTGCTTCTAGCATGAACTGATTGGAGAGAAATGACTTTATTTCTCTGAATCTGTCTCCTCAGTTACAAAATGGAGGACCATCAAGCCCACAATGAAGCCCCTTGGGGCCTGTTGTGTTGCTTTCACTACAGCAGCCACGGGAAGGGATCGGGGCTGTTCAGAATGCTGGAGAGAGTGAATTCACCCTTCTGTTGTGTCTGCACTAAGATATGAAATGAAAGACGGAGGTCAAAGAGTCGAGGTGGCTGGTTTTGCACTAGGTTATTCCGGGAATCCTGGTAAGAACAGAAGACAAGGGAGCATGTAGCCAGGCCAAAAAAAAAAAAAAAGTGATGCAGCCTGCTAGTATAAAATCAAGCAGGCAAGCACGTGTTTCTGGGATTTAGCAATTTTCAGAAGTAGTCTTCCCATGAAACTTGAACAGAGAACACTGGTTACGCCTGAGGGTTCTCAGGAAAGAACCTGCCTGCTAAATCCAAGTGTTGGCTGAGATCTCTGCTTTCAAAAATAAAGATGTAGAAATTTTGGTCTACGAGGCAAGCAGTATAGGAAACAAGTTCTGCTAGCCTTACCTGTTGTTTACTCTAGGGTCAGAATACGTGGGAGAATGCAGGTCATGGTAGATAGTTGGATACTCACCCCACAGGAATGAGGGGGGGAGTGGAAGGCAGCTACAGGCAAGGAGACAGAGGGGAGAGGAGTGTTTGACTAAGACTCCTACTCAGATGATGACATGTCCACAGAAAAACTGGATCCATTGTCATCCTTTGGTGAGACTATACGCCTTGAATTAGTAATAGAGAACCTGTTCTCAAATATCACACTCGTACAGGTATGTGGCGCTCATCTAGATTATCATTCTTACCAATGCTCCTTTGGATAGATGCATTAATGTTTATTGAGTTCTTGTTATTTATTGACACTCTGCTGGGAACCTTAATGACTTAACTAATCTTATTTAATTGCATCAAGGAACCTATATGGCGGGGATGCACATCTGATTTATAAGAGTTACTGAAGCTAGTATTTGCTTAGATAGGCAGCAATATGGCTAATCTAGAATGTAAACCTTGATTCACCTTCCTCCTGAGCCCCTGCACAGTCTTTTATCCACAGCGCTTTGAATTTCACTGAATTACAACTGAACCTACCAGCTGACACTTGGTCAAGCTCCATTTTTGTCACTGCATGGTGACTGGTAGACAAGGTGGTAACGTGTCTAAAAGAGGAGCAAGGTCTAAAGAGGCATTTAGCATTTCTCCATTTAAGAATATCAGGAGGCAGCAGACGGTAAGCGATCAGTAAAGACTGGTTGCGATCTACCTCTCCTTGATCACAGCCACGGCTGTATATTCCTTTCTGTATCTTCTCCGATAACCAGCACAAAGTTCCCCAATAACCAGTACAGGGCTGGACACATGACCTTGTCTCTTAAACAAGTCAATGTCACTGACTTGGAGAGAGGGAGTGAGCCCAAGAGAGAGATTCATGATGAAGAATTGGTTCCTGTGATTACGGAGGCTGAGACGTTCCATGCTCTACGAGCTGGAGAGACACGTAGCAAGCTGGTGCTACGGTCCTTGTCTGGGTCCTGTCTGCGTCTGAAGGCCTGAGAACAAGCACAAATAGCGTAACTTCCAGCCTGAAGGGAAAGAGAGACTAATACGAGGACCCCACCTCAGCCAGCAGGCAGAGCAGTCTTGCTCCCCTCCCTCCTGAGGCATAATTCTGGTCCTCAAGCAGGAGGGCGCCCAACCCACACTGGAGAGCACAGTCTCCTGTTCTCCATCTGCTATTTCAATTGCTGGCCTCTTCTGGAAACCCCCCAACAACATGCCCAGAAACGATGCTCATACCTGGGCATCAGCAAATCCAGCTAAGTTGACACATAAAGTGAATCAACATTACCCTATTGACAAAATTTTCACAGTTCCTACCTCTGAGCCTCCCTCAGCAGAAAATAAGCCTCTGTTTATTTAGAAGCTATTGCTAAAGCTTCCCAGCAACACCTAGGCTAGAAACTTGGTTCTTTAGCTCTGATTCCTTAGCCTTCTCTAAGCCTGAGCGCTCTGTTTCTAAAGTAGGAATAGCAATTGACAGCTTTCGCAAGGTCACGATGAAACATCCAGCAGACCAGGCAGCACATGCATGCTGGCTCACGACGGCCATCCTGCTTCCCTTCTCTTTTCCTACTCCCTATCATGCTTACTTTGATGCATCTTTGCATTCAATTCCAGTTTCTTCTTTCCAAGGTCAGGGATCTTTGTTTTTATTTTTAACAGTGTGGTGCACTAATGCATTTCCCCATGAGAACTGCTCTTGTTAATATTAGCCTGGATGGTGAGTGCACGCCTGGACTACACAGTAAGAACGCATTCAAGTTTTCAATTATTAATAATGAGTGGCTGGGAAATTAACAAGTCAAGGTACATTTGCTGGGAAGTGGATGATGGCAGCATTTTTATGCAACGATAAAGCAGCAATTTCTAAGTTTCATCTGACCATCCACAAGTAGAGAACATTATTCTCCGAGATTATCATGCTCCATCTTTATTCTCAGTGAGGCTTAGCAAGTTATTTTGAAATTCAAGAGCTTTCAAATGATCTGTGACACACTCATATTCCAGGCAATGTTAAATAACACCCTACAGCAGACAGCTTCACACACTACAATATTGCCATAGTGGGTTATTAACACCACACAGGGAGGGGGCTGAAGCTATGACATAATTCAGTGTTGCTCCAGAAAGGTGCATGCTAAATTTTTGTTTCATTGAACAATCAGTGAGTTGATAATCTTTATTGGATGGCTTAATGCTAAACGCATCCAGGACCAGGAAGTGAGAATGAATGAAGTCGGCCAGGTATGAGAAAAAGCTAGACCAGCATAATAAGCTGGTACAAGAGTGGTTAACAGGAAAGTGATGCTTTGGAAGGGGCAACTAGCTTTCAGCCCCCAGGAGAAACCAAGAGTCTGAAATTTTTACTGCAATGTCTGACTTTTGCAATGTTGGCAACCAGTTCTGTTTGCTCATGTCACATTGTGTGAGACAAATAAAATATCTTTGCTGGCAGCATGCCAGCATAAACTTCCGATCCTGAACGCACACATGAGGGCTCTTTTTTCTCAATGCCTTTGCCAGTCGTCGTTGTTTCTGGTTTTGTGGCGATGGGCCATGCTCACAGATGTGAGGTGGTAGCTCCTGGTTTTGATTTGTTTTTCCCTGATAAGTGACGAGGTGAGCTGTAGACTGGCTCAGCCCTCTGGAGAATGGGTTTCACAAAGTACTAAGCATCGGGGGCCTCCCTGGTGGCGCAATGGGTTAAGCGCAGTGCTGTGGAGCTGTCGGCAGCTGTGGCACGAGTTTGATGCCCGGCCAGGGTTATTCCCACATGGCGCAGCAGACCTCCCCTGTCTGGTCTGCTGCTCCCTTCAGCAGGGTATTTCACTCGATCTGCCTGTTCTGCTTCCCGCTCTGCCTTCGGTGAGCCCTCTCACCACCCCACACCTCTGGCCTGCACCCCAGCTTGAATGCAAAAATAAATACATCTTTCAAACCCCCCCAAACCAAAGTGTTAATCCTAAATCTAACCTATGACCCAGAAATTTCACTCCTATGTATTTATCTGAAGACTACGAAAGTATTCATTCAAAGCGCCTGGTGTTCCCTATGTCCATGGCAGCAGTCATGACAGCCAGGCTGTGGAATCAACTAAGTGCCCCACTTAAGTGCTGTGTCCCCCACGGCCCTTCTTCTCTGTGCACATGCACCTCAAGTCTCTTTTCCTCTTCCATGGACACCAGTCACATTAGTTGGGGCTGCACATGAGGACCCCACTTAACCTTAATTACATCCTTAAAGGCCCAGTAGCTCACTGTCGTCACACTGGATTCAGGCCTCAACATGTGAATTTTGGGAGGAGGGAAGCAATTCCATCTAGAATAGGACTTAAGGGGGTTCACATATAAGACCCTTTGCTGGCACTAGAAACATCCACAGAGTCTACAGGCAGGATGGGCTATTGCCAGGGTCCTGCTCTCTGTGTGGGGATGAGGAAGCCTTGAAAATGAGGAAAAACATTGTGATGAGACGTTTCAAGATATGCATGGTCTCTAAAATACTGCAGGGTCCTGAGCTGTTCAGATCAAATGTTTCTTTAATTATAATAATGATAATCATCAAAAAGCTAGCATTGCAAGAATGCTTACAATGTGCCAGGGAGTATGTGGGCTTTCCCAAACTGAAACATACCTGCATCTCAAAATGTGGTGACCGTGGACCAAAGTAATGTGTAACAATAAAAAAAAAAAATCCCTTTTCCCGCTATCTTCATAGTTTTACCATTAAGACAATAATTTTTAAGCTGGATTTATTTACCTCTTGGTATTTTAATTTGGTAGCTATCGGTATAGTTTCCAAATGATCCTGGCATTGTCTTTGCCTTCTCTCTTTTTTGTTGTTTTTATCACATGTCAGTTCATTCACTGAAGTTGTATGGAAATTTGGGGAGAAGGCGTTTGTTAGCAGGCTCCCCGAAAGCTGTCGGATCTTATTAGGAATGAGAACTGCAGTCAGACAAATGCAGTCACTAGGCTCAGTGGTCAGAGACCATGTCCTGCCTTCCTCTGACCACCAATTACAAAGGATAAAACTGAATTTGAACCTATTTTAGATTATTTTGCAAATTTCCTAGGCTAATCAGAGAAAGCTACTTTTGTGAAACTCTTGAAAAAACAAAAGTGTGCTCAGTGCCTGCAGTGTAGAGATAAGTGAACAACCTGATTTTTGCAGCAGTATCTTAATTAAACTATTCTTAGCAGATTTGGGGTTAATCACCCCCCACCCACAAAGAGAAATGAATGAAAAGGAGAAAAAAAACAAAGAAATAAGCAAAGAAGCAGCAAAAAATATTGTAAGGTGAATGTAGAAAATGTAGCATTGGGTTTCTTTTTATCCCTTGCTAGGCAGCAATAGTTTCTCAAATATTTGAAAGGGAGGCACATGCTTTCAAACCACATGGTCACTCCTGGCCACAGATCAGTGTTTGAAGAACTTGCAACAAAAGAAAGCAATTGTATGTTAGTTACTGGAGTAGTGGAGCAGCAAACTGACATGATCATAGGGACCAAGCAAGTAAAATGAGTGAAGAAAGCTAAGAGACTAAGAGAATTCTTACATTCCCTTTAATCAAATTATTCCTGACTTGTACAATACGTTCCAGCAACCCACTAACCTATCAGAAGGAAACAAAATCACTCTCCCGGTAAAGAAAACTTTACCCCCTGCTCATAGCAGAATTTTTCACAGTAATCAAGATATAGAAACAGTGTAAGTGTCTACTGACAGATAAATGCATAAATAAAATGTGGGATGTATAAAATGGAATATTATTCAGTCGTAAAAAGGAAATGCTGCTATTTGCAACAACATTGAAGGCATTATGCTTTATGAAGTAAATCAGGCAGAGAAAGACTAATACTACATGATCTCACATTTTTGTGGACACAATAAGTCAAACTCGTAGACACAGAGTAGATTGATGGATGTCAGAGGCTGGGATGTAGGGGAAAGAGGGAGGTGCTGGTCAAAGGGAATAAACTTCAATTTCTAAGACAAGCAATTTCTGCAGATGTAACACATGGCATAGTGACTATAACTGACTATGTGTATTATGTACTTGAAAGTTGCTTAGAGAGTAAATCTTAAATGTTCTCACCACACACACAAATGGTAACTGTGAGGTGACGATGCATTAATTAACCTTATGGTGGCAATCATTTCACACTTTTTACATGCATCAAATCATCACATTGTACATCTTAAATACCCACAATATTATATGTCACTTATATTTCAATTAGCCTGTAAAGAATTTTGTTGACTACTGGTAACATTACAATTCTAGGAAAGCGCCTGTTCTCTAAGAAAATGTGAATTTACCGAGCATCAGAATATGATATTTGGATTCAGAGAAGGAGGAAAATAAAGAGGGGTACTATGTCCTGTATAACTATGCCGCGATCTGGTCCCAATTTTAGTGACTTAAAACAACAAACAATTTGACTTATGAATTTGTGATCAGCAATTCTACATTTGGCTGAGTTTAATCTTAGATCTGTAGCTAGCTAATAGGTTGGCAGGCCAGGATGTTGAAAAGATGGCAGAGGGGGAGAATATGCAGAGGAATGGAAGGTGGCCAAGACTGGATCTGAGTCTTGATGTCGCATTTATTACTTGCGTGAACTGAAGATGCTTCTTTCTTTACCCATAAATGGAGATGAAAATTATCTACATTTTGTTGCTAAGATTACATGGGGTGATGCCAGTGAGATGGCTTTATCAATTCCGAAAGTATTCCGAAGTCTTTCCTGCCCTTGTTCTTTTATTCTTAGGTAATTATTCTTCGGTAGTTTATCGTTATTACAAAATGTCTTTAATTTCTATTGCTTTAGCTCAAGAGTCAGCAAACTTTTTCTCAAATAGCATTTGAGATTTGCTGACCTTATTGTCTCTATGATAGCTGCTAAGGTCTCCCTTTGGAACATAAAATTAGCCATAGATGACATGTTAATTAATCAGCATTGCTGTATTTTAATAAAGTTTTATTCACACAAGAACAATGGAATAGTTTCCAGACATCTGAAAAATTTTAGACCGGTGACATTCATGGATGGGGTAAAGGTCAGTCTTGCAGACTACCTTCCCCGACTCTCTGTAGACAAGGGTCGGTCTCCTTGCATCCATTCCCATTGCCTGCTGTAGTTTCTCTCCTTACATTCTTCACGGCTACAGTTCACAAATAATTGTTTCACAAATGAATGGTAACATTTGCTTTAATGTCTTCTTATCCAATGAGACATAGAGTATTTTGAGATTAAGAATTATGCCTTTGTTTATAATTGCATTTCCAGCAAATATAACATTATAAATGTGCGGTAGGTGTTTGCTTAATGAATTTGTGAACAAATATTCAATCATCATCAGACAATGTGTGTCTTGGTGTTTTTCCCTAGCATTACAAAAGAGCCATTTGATGACAATATTTCTTGATGACTGGCTCTCAGCTCAGTCATGGGCACATTAGAAAAAACAACTTGCATTTAGCTTCCTACTTTTTAACATTCTGTTACTTTACTCCACTCTCACTTTTATCGACAATTCCAATGAGTCTCTTATAACAAAGGGAGGTGTGGCTATTAAGAACAGAGACTATATTCTTAATCAAAAACCAGCGTGAGCGAAAGTTTATCTCCTCTCATAAATTTTCTCTGTCTTTGATCTCAGTCCATGGATGGGATACAGAAAAGAGTTTTAGCTTTTATTGAGTTTCTCCATGCAAGCATTGTGGATGTATGTGCATATATACATGCATACACACACATACACATGTATGTATGCATATGCATATGTATGTGTATATAGTTCATATACTTACTCATATACATATAGCGATCCATATACTCATCGATATCATAAGAAATAAAGTGAGAAGGATGAGGAGAAATGTCAGCATGAAGGCAGGGAAAGGAATTGCTATTTGTTTCCCCTGATCTCTATCCTGATATGGGCATAATCATTTTTATTATATAGAGAATACAGCCAAAATTAAAAATTTTACAGATAGAAATAGGAAGACTGAGTTTCCAACTCCATTCCATCTGCCTTCAGAGTCCATGCCTGCTCTACCCTACCTTGCTGCCTCTCTTGGTTACCAACTATGAGATGCTGGTAGTTTGAGGCCACCGAGTCAGTATGGTTCATCTCTCTACTATGAATATTTTGGTTTTAGGGAGATCTATATTCTTAATATTTATCCTTTAAAGAACTGCTAGAAAAATGTGACGACTGAGAATATAATTAGATGAGATTAGAGTGGGTTGAAAAACAATATCCAAAAGTGTTGTTTAATGAGTTTCTACTGACATAGAAGGTTGGGGAGGAAAGTGGGCTTAAGTTACTTAGGGATCTATCAGGCTCTACCATTATCCCTCATAAGGTCAATATTTCCATCAGCCCAGTGAGTGCGGGTCTGGACTGCTATCCTCACATTTAGTTTTTCTTTGACCCTGTAAGTACACTGTCATGATTCTATTTGTAGGTATAAAATGGTGCTAGTGAGACAATCTATTGCAGAATGTATGTCTGTGCAGAGCCAATGTGTAAATTGTATGGCTGCAAGTAAGAGCCTCTGAGATTCTGATCTTCCCAGAAAGCGATGAGAGCGCTGGGAAGATGGTCAGAAGTGATTTTTCTCATGCGAAGCTATGACACGTTTCTGGGTGCCTAGAGGCCATTTCGAGAGCGTGTGCACTCACAGAGCACCGCCAGCGCTTGGGAAAGTCTGACGATCTCAGCTCCCCTCTGGCTCATCTCAGAGCTTGGTCTAAGCAGAAAGTTATGACTAAGCAAGAGCTGTAAAGTCACGACTGAGTGGGGTAGGGGCACCCCAACACTCATGCAGGTTCCTCTAGCAGAGACTGAGGCTCATTTGTCTCAGGAATTAAGGAACTCTCTGCCTAATCACTCTTTGATCAATAAGCCAACCAAGTGGCGATTTCAGTGGCCCCACATGAGATAGATATAAACTCTCTCTATATAATTATTCTAGGAAAATTACCATAAAACAAAACAAAACCCCAAACAACAATAAAAAACAACAAAACTTAGAGGAGTGCATATGATTTCCAGTGTTGCCACATTGTACCATTTAAAATATTCAGTTTTCACCAAGATAATGTAAAATATATGAAGAAACAAAGTATTGTCTATAGACAGAAAGGCAAAGATAGTCAAGAGAAACTGACTCTGAGGAAGCCCAGGTATTGGACTCAATAGGTAAATATTTCAAGTCTGCTGCTCAAAATGTGTTCAATGATCTGAAAGAGCCATGGATAAAGATCAAAAGGAAACTGGAAAGAAAATGCCTCAACAGTATATAATACATCAATAAAAAGACAGAATATAAAAGGAAATGAATAGAAACTCTAAGGGCACAAAATGGAAGAGAGGAGAATACAAGGGACCATGGAGATGGATCACGGGTGAATTGGTGGTGGGCTGCCCAAGGGGAATACAAAATGTAAAAGACACAAATAACAATAAAAAAAAAATGGAAAAAAAAAAAGAAACTCTAGAATTGAAAAACACAAGTATTGAAATGAGAAAAAAATATTACAGATGTTCGCCAGCACATTTGAGTAAAGAAAGAATCAATAAAATTGAAGACGGGACCACTGACGTTATCTAAATTGGAACAGAAAAATATATGATTGGGAAATGTTAATAGAACTTTAGAGACTTATGAAATACCATCAGATCTATGGTTATCCACTTAACAGAGGTCCCAAAAGGAGAAGAAAGAGAAAGGGAAAGAAATGATAGTCAAAAACTTCCCAAACTTGATGACAAACATTAATCTACCTATCCAAGAAGCTACACAAATTCCAAGTGGGATAAAATTAAAGAAATCCTCTTGTGGACACATTATAATTCAACTACCAGTAGCCAAATACATAGGATGTTATAAGCATCAAGAGAAAAATTTGTAAGTTACATGGGATCCTCAGGTTAATAGCTGATTTCTCATTAGAAACCATTAAGGTGGGAAAGAGGAAACAATTGGAGCACGGAGTGTATGGGATTCTTATAGTTCTAGAGGGTGAAGAATAATTGGAGAGTTTTGCAGACCTGATAATGGGTATGTTCCAAACTTAGCTCTTACCTGCCTAGAAAAGTAACTTTGGGAGAGAGTAATTTGGTAGAAATATCATACCTTTCAAAGTGATAAAGATATGTATTGGAATGTCAACTGTTACCGATGGGAGGAAATTCTAAATGTCTCTGAGTCTGTTTTCTAACATAGGAAGTGGAACTATGAAAGGTGGTCCAAAGACTAATGCTGAAAATTACATGAAATGCTAAGTGCAAAATTTTTGTTTTACATCCAGGTAACAACAGGTGTGTAAGATGAGATTTTTAAAAATGGCATAAAAAGTTGATTTAGAATCAGTGACTTAGACAAGAAGTTTGGGATCAGTCCCACAGATTTCTTAGGAGGAATTTCAGGCTGCAGACTTAGGGCACATCTGTCAGACAGCAAAATGGAGTCTGGCGCTTGGATATGTTTGACTCCACAATACATAAGCCCAAGCATTGGCAGCGGTCAGGCCTAGTTTGGTTATGAAATCTGGAATGGTTCATTGTCTGTCTGGATTACTGACATGCCAAGTTCCTAATGAAATCTCGAAATCTTTTCAAATTGTGCTGTTTGGTTTTCATTCCAGCAAGGCAGATGTCTCTAGCCAGCCTCATTATGCCCATCAGCTGTTGGTTTTTGCCATCCCATTCACCTCATCTCTTGTTCCAAGCCACGCTCATTTCAGGTCCACATGCCCAGTCAGAGCTGGACAGGAAGTCTTTCTCTTATGGGGAATGGCATTTGCTAATTAGCCCATTCTGATCCCAAAGTCTGCTTTGTCTTTGTGCGTCAAGGAAATTGCAGTTATTGGATGCTCAGGTCAGTCTCTTCAGATCCAATCCAGACTTGCTGGGCCCACTGCAATTTCTCGTGGTCTCGTCGGAGTGCATTGTCCGCAGCCCACGTCTCCTCATTACCTGTGCCCCTGCCGGTGTTTGTTATTATTCTTGTAAATCGTCCTCACCTGCTTGGCACTCGGGCTGCACATTTGTGTAGCGAAGGAGCCAAGGGGACGCCTCACCATTACGGGGCTGTAATTATCTGTGGCACACAATAATGACTCTGGACCCTGCTGTTTTTGTGCAGTAATTAACAGGTGGCAAGCTTTGACTGCAACATTTCCCGCACAGTTACTGGAGAACACACAGGCATCTGAGTAAATAGATTAAATATTCGAACAAAGACTCCGCGAAGGCCTCCTCACCTGACCCCACCGTTAGCTTGGGTTTGCCAGGTTTCAGCACATCCTGAGTGACACAGTTAAGCAGGGGTTTGAGGGCGTGCTCTTTGGGGACAGTGTGCCCACATTCAAACCCCCAGTTTATGCTTTCCTATCACGGGGGGGATCTAGTCGAGGGCTAGCTTCCCTTCTTACAATCTCGCTGGATGCTACTTGGAATTACCTTTGCTTTAACAGGCAATTCATATCCTTTTGTGATTTGATGCTAGTGTGAAGCCACATGTAACTGGTGGGTACCCAGGAATCCCTAACTGTTAAGGAGAAAAGCCCATATTTCCCATTCTTAAAGGGTTTGACCGTCCATGCACAAAGGCAATGAAGGCAGACTCTCAGCGTGCCCAAAGATTTTTAATTGGTGTGGACAGAGAGGTGGGGAGAGAGAAAAAGGATTTCAAATAACAGACTCCCAATCAAACTCTAGAAATCACCCATCCCCTCTTGGGCAAGCACTCAGTCAAGTACACTCAGCACAAAGCAGTGTTGCAGAGGATTAGGCAGAGATTAGGTCCAAGGTACATTCCAGTAGGAACCACAAGAAAGGGGCTAGGTAGGTCCCAGAGAACTGGGGCAGGAGAGACCTGAAATTCAAAATGTACCACACAATCTACCACAAGTTCAAGGTCATGGCAGTTATTGTCTCTATCCAAAGCGCTAGTATCCTCCCCATGTGCCCCTTCACATATCTCCCCTTCCTGCTTCATTCCATCTCCAATATACATCCCCTTCACGCATTCCTTCTTCCCAGCTCCCCGCCTCTTTCATGAAGTCCAGCTCATGGCATTCTGGGAGTTGTAATCCAAGGAGGCTGCATGTAAGTGGGGGCAGGGAAAATGGCTCAGGTTCACTGAGCTGCAATGTTTCTTTCCATTTCACAGAGAGATGTTCTGTAATAGCCATCCCTCCAAACTCCCTCCAGTGTGACTTTATCTCTGGATGTTGTGGACAATTCACCAGTCCCAAATGTGCCCTACCCACTAGTTGATAATAATAACCTTAACAACTACTGTTATGAGTATAATCACTTATTTTTTCTTGTTGCTTGAGAGACTCCCCACCCAGACTCTCTAGCTTCACAAGGGCTCTCAGAGAGACCAGGAGTTACAGGAGGACTGTGGGCATATTTGAACTGAAGGAAGAAAGAAAATGGGAAGAACTTGGATAAATTCATCTTTCTCTGTCCATTAGCCTGTGCCAAACATGATTTTCTGCCTAGAAGCAGTGACTATAATCACGGAGGGGCCCAGGAATGACTGATTGGGCCTGGCTAGTTCTTGAAACTCAGGTGTGCTAATGCAGTCACTTCTCATTCTTGCTTTCTCATTGCCTACTTTCTCCTCTCACGCCACTCTGGGATTTACTACCCAGTAGAGCAGGAGCTCTTAATTTTTATGCCAGGATCCTATTTAATAGAGAACCAAGTTAAAGACATTGTTCAAACCAATCTCAAAATTCATCAGTTACAATTCTTTCTGTAAATATATCTTATTTTCAAAATATCCAAACGACCCCAAAATAAACTAATCATTATAATAAAATTCAATAACACACCATATGCAGAGCACCATGTTAAAATCACTATGTTAAAGCTACACATTGTGCTCACCAAGGTTTAGATACAGTGTCTCCTAGACATGAGTGCCGTCTGAGAAGATAGGATCAGGGAAGGAAGGGTCAGGTGTTCTGGATGAAGACAGGATTCCTGAGTTCTGTTTCTGGATCTTTCTGTTAGTATTCGGTTTATGGAGTTAAAGCCTGGAGTCATACCTTGTACTAGGTAAGGAAGACATAACCTGCCCACTGCCCTCACATTGGTCACTGTCTAGTGTGAAAACCAAAGACATAAACTGATCTTTATCATGCATAGTGCTAAATCATTTTGTGGCTATTCTTAGAAAAAATGGTGGTATCTAAGAGAGGAACCTAATTCAACCAGGTGACAAAGAAGGTGGAGAGAACCCAAGTAACTTGGGTTCTCTATTAAACAGAATCCTGGCATAAAAATTAAGTGATAGTGTTCTACTGGGTAGTGAAATTCCAGAGAAGTGAGAGAGGAGCAAGTATGCAACAAGAAAGCAAGAATGAGAAGTGAAGGCATCAACACATCAGTCAGTCAGTCATTCCAGGTACCCACTCCTTGACTAGCCTGCTTCTTCTAGACAGAAAATCATGTTTGGCGCAGTCTCATCAGAAGTAATTTTAAGCTGAGACCTGAAAGAGGAATCTAAGTACACAGCTAGCCAATTATTGGTAGGGAAAAGTTATTTGTAGGGAAAAGCTTATTACTAGTAGGGAAAAGCTTCCCTAGCACAAGGAACAGTATAAGCACAGGTACAGAGTAAGATAGAATATATGAAAATAAAGAGTTACGAATTATTTTATGTGGATGAAGTATGTGTTTTGAGATAGGAAGGACTGATGAGAAATGTGACAGAAGAAATAATAGTAATAATTCCTCTTTGTTCTTCACCTGTGAAATATTTAAGACAAAGACTCAACTGTGTTTGGTGTGCCTTCCAAGTTCTACAAGGAATGACACGATTGTGAAGAGCGCTGTGACTGCAGATATCTGATAATGATCCCTCAACTGATTAAGGTACAAAGAATTGATATGATGTACTTAGCTGCAGGAGTTAAATTGTGCTTTCTTTAACAGAAATGAACAAATCTTCGAAGTATGAGCAAGAGAGACCATCCCCTAATAAGTATATTTTGTAAAGCAAGTGGAGACTGTTTTTTAGGGGAGCATCTAATTCTCTCATATGATTTGACTAAAAGTTCTTATTTGACCCACAAATTGAGTTTTACACAATAACTCAAGGGCACAAATTAGCGATTCTACTTTAATTTCGAGGAATACCTAAGAGCTCTTTTCACATTTTGTATCACACACCCACATAAAAGGATGAGTCAAGAAGATCTGGGTCCTTAAGACTTCTTTGGGGCTGCCCTACATGGGACCCAGATTGAGACCATATGGGGGTCATCATTGAGGGGGCCCATAGTTTGAGTAGATGAAAGTTTCCACGTGAAGGGGAGAGGTGTCAACTTTCCATATTCTCCTTTGTGAAACACATTCTTTCCTCTTTTGCTCCACGTGTCAGTTATGGTAACAGCACCCACTGGGGTGCCTCATGGCTCAGATGCACCTTATGGAAGAGCCAGGGGAACCAAAGTGTGGAATGGACCAGGGCTACTCTTACTGGACCAGGGCAAAAGAAGTCACAGGGGAGATGCTGCATGTTCTGAGTTCTATGGAGTAGAAGAACTGATGGGGAGTTGAGAATGCCATAGGTTAGGAATAATGACAGTGATCTACGCAGCCGGGCCCTCTATCCCCATAACCCTTGAGATCTAAGCATGCCAGCATCCTCGGTTGTCAGCTCAGACTCATGACTCTGTCCATTCATTTTGAGGGCACCGAGCTCATCCTGTCCACCATCCCAGGTATCTTGCCCAAGAATCTTTGGACAGTATCCAAGAGAAATTAATCTTATCTCAAAGCTGAAGGCAATGAGTCATGGTGCTTAAAGTAATTGAAAACCCATGTTTGATTATTCTAGATTTTATCCAGGGACAGGGGCAGACAATTCAACAGAGACGTTTTAAAAGGGTCGAAATAAGAAAGCATGCACTTTCTTTCTGTTTACAGCCTATGAAATTTGGCATTTCATTAAATAACAAATGTCACTAACATTTTCATTATTAATCTAATCATTGGATGAATGAGGGTGAGTGCCTTTGGTCCTCTGTTAGAATTGAAACAGAAAAATTATAAAAAATCAGGTGTTGAGTGTGGGGTTCAAAGTCAGTTATTCTAAGGTCAGAAGTCAGTGAGTATGAATATTCCCTTTTTTAAAAAAAAGTTAGTTGATTTTTTTAAAAGATTTATTTATGTATACAAGCTGGGGAACAGGCCAGAGGCGTGGGGCGGCGAGACGGTTCACCAGAGACAGAGTGGGGAGCAGAACAGGCAGATTGATGGAAATACACTGCTGAGGGGAGCAGCGGGCAAAGCAGGAGAGGTCTGCCGCGCCATGTGGGAATCTCCCTGGCCGGGTGACAAACTCTTGTCCCTGCTGACTCTGTGAAGCTGTCAGCAGCGCAGCACTTAGCCACTGCGCCACCAGGGAGGCCCTGTTCCCTTCTTCTTAAAAAGCCTGCCTCTCACTGCCTCCCTCCCCAAACCAGGTACAACTGTTCATTCCTTTTTTTGTTATCTCTGTCATCTATATAAGCCTATTTTCCTATTTAGCTATGAGCTCTTATTGGTCAGGGATCCAACCTTGGCAATCATGAATGTTTCAAGAAGAAAGAAAGGGAGAGGGCAGGAAGGAATATGTTATTATTCCCCATTACACCTAAGGAGTTGAGACTCACAAGGTCTGTTTATGGACCACCTCTCATTCCCCATTACAAAGCAAGAAAATGAGGCTTAGGAAGTTTTAGGTCACTTATTCCAAGAGCTCTGGGTTAAAATACAAATATAAAACTTTTTTTAAAAAAAGATTTTACTTATGCATACAAGTTGGGGTGTAGGCCAGAGGTGTGTGGGGGGGGTGCTAAGAGGATTTACCAGAGACAGAGTGGGGAGCAGAACAGGCAAATTGGCTGAAATATACTGCTGAGGGGAGCAGCGGGGAGACAGGAGAGGTCTGCTGCGCCCTGTGGATTCGCTCCCTGGCCGGGTCTCAAACTCATGCTGCAGTGGCTCTGGATAGTTTCATAGTGCTGCAACTTAACCCATTGCACCACCAGGGAGGCCCAAAACCTAAAACTTTTACAATAATCCAGGGCACTTTCAAAGCAGAGGCTGCCACATCATGTGGGTTAAAAGCTTAGACGATGCAGTCAGATACCCTGAGGGCAAAACTTGATTTGATCCGTTGCTGTCTTTGTGACTTGCGGCATATCTATAAATTTCTCTAGTCTGCAATTTCCTTCCCTAAAACTGGAGAAAGTAATAGTGACCATCTCATGATATTTTGTTATGATTGAAATGTCTAGCACATGAATGGCAGTCAAATATTAACAGCTTTATTATGATTGCTTCCTGTGGAGCATAGCTGAATAGTGTTGCATTTACCAAATGATGGTAACTGATGCCACATAGGAGGTGCACGACCCAGGAGTCTCCCGATACTCCAAAAAGTGGTGAAGACTCAGTGACTTTGCATCCAGATTTAATCCAAGGTCAACATTTTCTATTCTCTATAAAGTGACCCTTATTCACTGCTTCTTTGAAAGTTTGCTACTGCTCAACAAGAAAGAGAAGATATTTCAATATCCATAGAGAAGCTGACTTTCAATTATTAACGCTAATAAATGTTGAATCTCTGCTTCACTCTTGCCTTGTCCTAAAACTGAGCTAAAGCATCAAGTTATTTCCAAGAATATCGATAATAATAAGAGTAGAAGAATTGACAACGACGTCTATCATTTATCTCACACAAGCGCCAGCTCTTTCTATCCAATATCTGCACAGCTGGTTGATCTGTTACCTTGTCAGGAGTATAAATATCAATGTATCTATTTTGTTTTCCCAATTAGGTAGTCTCCATGCCCTGAATTTTCCAATGATTCTGGGAAACTGCTCAGCCTGCAAATACCAAATTTCATCCAGTCTCAAGACAGCGGGACAAAAGCAGAGAGCATTAGAGGTCTATTGACTCAGTGGCTCTGTTGGTGGCCACGTGAGTCCTGCCTTCTCTGGGCTGCCCCTGAGCTTATCTCATTCCTTCTGGGTCTCACAGGGCAGGTCCCAGTTGAGCCCAATGCAGCCCTTTTGTTCTCAGTTGCATGTTTAGTGATTACTCCTGAAGAAGGATGCACAGCCAGGGTGCCCACGAGTGCCAGCCCCTCCTGGAAGCCTTGGTGTGGAGCAAAGATGAGCAACTCAGACACGTTGCCCCCACCGAGGAGCTACATGGAGGTCTTTCTGCTGAAGGTGACATCTGCACCGTTGTAATTCAACAGAAAAATTAATTTTGTGTTTATTTTTTAAATTGAGTTAAAACTGGTTTCCAACACTATGTATGATACAGAGGTATAGGGTACACCTCTTCAGATGTAAGTGATTACATCACACCCACCACCAAGGCCCCCATAAACCTTAGCACAGTGAATGGGGCTCCCCCAACACTTGTTCTCCACCCACCTCCTCCCCATCTGGGAGCCAACAGGAAAATTCCCATCACGTTGATTTTGAAAAGGAGATGGAGGTAAATTCTCCATTTCCTTCCTTCCAGGATATTTTCTTAATCCTTAGTTCCCATATGACTCCAGGGAATGGCTGACAATGAGAAATTGCTACTGGGAAGACACAGGTTTTGTCAGGCACAGACAATTCACTTAAAAATATTGCCCAGGGCTCTGGAGACAGTTTCTTCTTTGTTCAAAAAAAAAAAAGAGAGAGATTCAATAGTTAAAAGTTCAAGTTTATTTTTCCTTTTAGGCCAGGAAAAATGAAGTTTCTCTTCTTAAACCTTGTGGATATTGTCCTACCAGCATCCTCAGCAGCACCAGACTTAAGGCTGAGCAACACTTCTTGGTAGTCATTGGTATCTTTACTTCATGTGCCATGAGTAAGTTACCTGTCTCAGGTCACTCTGCTAGGTAGCAATAGAAATGGGATTCTCATTGAGACTTACCTGCCTCTTAGCTCAGAATATTCCAGAGAACTCAAACTTGTTCTGGGCTAAGGACAGTCAACATCAGAGTCTCCCTTCAAGGTGGAAGACTAAAGCCTAGAAATTCCTTCCTCCCTCCCCCAGATGCCGAAACATCACCTTTGAGTACTGGGTACAGCTAGAAGGTCTAAGCCTGAAATCTGCCTAAGCTCCTCAGAGGTGAAAGATCTACTCCCTTCTGAGGACTACGAGAAATGCACAACTCTTCCTCTACTATCCCAGTAGTTGCTAACTTCTGTAGAGCCAAAGTTACTTGTGAAAGCTTCAGATTCCAACTTCATCTATCCTCAAGGGCCTTTTGCTATTAATTTTCCAGAAGGCTTCAGATTTCTAGCCACGACTCTCCACCCACAGGCCCACTAAAACAATCTGATGGATGAGGCTGGTCCTGATGAGATGGTAGAAATAATTCCTTCATTCTTTCCAAGCAAGGCTAAGAAGGTAATTGGATCGACCTCTGAAAGCAAATCCTATCTCCCATTGGAGACAGGGCTATGTCCTCGTACTGGGTACCTGTTGCTGAAACTGCTGTGCAGGCTGTTGCCAAGAATCATAAATCTCTCCCAAACCTTCCTTGAAAGCTTGTCACTCCCCTGCCCTTTCAGTTGATGGATGTGCCTGGCTCCCAGTGCTATAAATGTTGAATAAGTTCTAATTGATTATCTGAGGCCAAGAGCTCAGATACAAATGAGACTCGTGGGGTGGATTTCTTTAAGTGAACTCTAATTTTCAAGGGTCCTTAAAAACAGAATTCAGGAGTTAATGAATATTCAACAACATTTTAAAATAATAAAGAGGACTACATAGCAGTAGTAATAGCTGTTATTAATTGTATCATGTATTCCTATACTATATGTTTAACCAGTATTTGTGATCATCTCAATAACCCTTTGTAATAGGAACTATTGTTTCCATGTTATAGATGAGAAACTGAGACCCCCAGGAGTTGTCACCTGCTAAGAGCACAGAGAGGCATTATTAAGGTTCAAATCAAGTTGGAATAAGTGAATTCTATGGTTCTTTTCATGTACATAACTTTTCTTTATGAACTTTTGGTTGGTTTCACCATTTTTAAGTTCAAACCAAGCTGGAATAAGTGAATTGTATGGTCCTTTTCATGTACATATCTTTTCTTTATTAATTCTCAGTTGGTTTTACCATTTTTGTTATCACTGATATCTTTCTAGTTCATTCCTGTGCCTTTGATATCCTACTGGGCTATGAAAGTTAACGTTTCTATTCAACACAATGGTATTTAGCAAAGACCTGCTACATATAGAATACAAAGTTGAGTCTTCTGAACACTAAACCTGATGGTACACAAGACCTCAAGTGTTTGAAATTTATATCTTCTTGTCTTATATTCTAAATATTTCATCTATATTCCTTATACATTAAGAATCCCAACATGTTCCCCCAAATTTCACATCTTATTTTATACAATCTTTACAAAAGCTTTGCAACAACCACTTTATAACAGATAACAACTTTCTCCAATCACCAAAGTTGGTAACTCAGGCACAATTAAAATCTACAACTTTCAAATTTCTAATTTTAGGGAGCATGGACATTTGCCAATGTCTGGAAGGAGCTGGGTTGTCACAGCTCATACAGAAGGTGCTATTAGTATCTAGTGAGTAGGGGCAAGGATGCTGCTAAAATCCTATTGTGCATAAGACCAGCAACAACAAAATATCAATATCATTGAGTTTGAGAAATCCTGCACTATACTAGAAAGTTCCCGAGAAAAAAAAAAGACCATAGTTTACAAACTTCTAGTGCCAGAAATGTTCTTAAAGATTGTTGATTCCCACTGTTAGCATTCTAAAAAATATTCTGTTTTAGATGTGCAGAATTTTGCTTCAGGTATCCAATTCATTCGATGATCCAGCATTTATTGGACACACAACTTCTGACCCCTGGAAATAACACATGGAGACGGGTGTTCTAGCAAGTGCAAAAGAGTTTTCTGAGTTTGTTTGCAGAGAGTGAATCCATTGGTTCTGTTAACATAAATTTAATAGGAGGCTTTTGTTATTGTAGTAAGAGAATATTGTTTACCTTTTTCTTTCCAGGAGATTCAAGGAAAGGCAGGAAAGGAAAAGACAGGTGGAAGTGATGTGTTAACTTCCTTCTGTGCATCAGTGAATGATAAAGGAATAGTACTGAGGTTCAAAGTCTCCTGGAACATACTTTGATTTCAAGAGTGAAAGACAGAGCCATGTCCTCGGAGGACTCTGGTGCCACTGGAAGGATGTACGATGCACATTTTCTTTCTTTTAGGGGAAAGTGTTGTTTAGTCAGCAACTATTATGGACAATTCCTTGGCTAGATACCTTCACATAACATGTGTTACTCCACAACAATTAAGGGCAGATGTCAATACAGTCATTTTACATCAATAGACAAGGAAGTGAAAACTTAGACAACTCACTTCAGAGAAAATGAAAGATATTAAAACTCCAAAGTCAAGCTGGTCCTTAAATATAACAGTTCTCTTTTGTTTCTGGGCCCTCTCGTCTTCTAACTTCTTTTGCTGGAACATTTCTGCCCATCACTTTTACCTTCTTAACTCTTCCCATCCACTAACCTCAACCTCAAGTCTTCTGTGACTCTCCAACCCTAGTCCATGGTTCTATTTTGTGCTCATTGAACTCTACTTTTTTACACTGTACAATAGTAATACACTTATTTTTTATTCTTAATATCTTACATTTTGTTAATATTTGCTTTCTCTGATAAAAACTTCCTGGGGCATGTACCATGAGTTCTTTGTTTACCTCTATTGTCTTCACCTGCAGAGCACCTAAGCTGTGGGACTCTACAGTGTGAGCGCTATATTATGCCCTCCATAAAACTGAATGATGAACTATGTGATGATTGATATAGAGAACAATGGTACCTACAGCTTTGTTTGGGCACAAGGAACACAAAAGTCTGCTCCTAGAGCTGGGAGTGTAAATTGTGACAAGAAGGTAAAAGATAGCACATATCAGCTGAGGAGTTTAGACATTGCTCTGTACTCAGGAGGGACACCAGTGATTTAGTTCAGGCATTATGAGGTCTGTACTTAAGAGAGAGTCTTCTGCAAGCTACATGCATATTGCATCATATAAGGAACAAGTAGAGATGGAAGACTCATTAGGTGGCTATGGCAACCACCTCAGTGGGATAATGGGATCAGAAGAATTATGCAACTGGGAGAACAGAGAAGAGAACACGATGGAGCCACTACTGTGACATCACTGATAAGGGAGAAGACAGGCTGTCCAAGCAGGGAGGAACATGTTTGATTTCCAAACCTGGATGCTTAGAAGGATAATGAGGTCATTAATGGAAGTATGGATTTCAGGAGAACAGTTCTGAGAGTAAAAGGATGAGTTCTCTTTCTGTTCTCTTGGCCTATTCTCTTTCTCTGTGATTTTGTTCTTGACTTTCTTCTCTCCATTCTTCCTCCAGTCTTACTTAGCCATCTAATTTCATTTCAGGATTTTGGAAATGGTAATTGAATCCAGAGAGGAGTTATAAAATGATGGAGCAAGCATGGCTTGAAATTTAAAACACTTAGGTCCTAGGTTTAAAACCTGGTTCCATTAGTTTTTAATATGTATAGCTGTGGGTAAGATAGTAAATATCTTTTTTTTTTAATATATATTTTTATTGTTATTTATGTCTTTTACATTTTGCATTCCCCTAGGATAGCCCACCACCAATTCACCCGTGATCCATCTCCATGGTCCCTTGTGTTCTTTTCTATTCCATTTTGTGCCCTTTCCCTTCCCTCCCTCCG